>PVJA010005358.1:0-16037 GCA_004027025.1 Myocastor coypus
CCATCCATCCATCCTTCCATCCATCCACCCATCCACCCACCCATCCACCCACCCACCCATCCACCCACCCACCCATCCATCCATCCATCCATCCATCCGTCCGTCCATCCATATATGTGTTTCCCTTCCCACCTTACTCTCAAATACTGGAGACATCAGCAGAGCGAGTGAAAATCTGTTGACCTGAGTGCATTTTGTTTTTAGTGATTGTTTCATTCCACGTACGAGAAATGAGTCTGTCTTCCCAGCCCATTAAGTCATATACAACTCATTTTCAAAAAGCGTGACACGAAAGGTAAAGAGTAGCGCGCATCCCAAGCAGAGGTAGCTTGGCCTGCTGAGGAAGGAGGTACATGGCAGGAGGGTTGTCATATGGGAAACGCAGAAAGGACCAGGGTCAAGACATCCCACGAATCTTTCCTGTTTGCAAAAGTTCCATGGCCAAATGAAGCACCGACTTTCCTTCCCACCGTGTAGAGGGGCTACTGTTGGGGCGCCCAAGTTAAGACACACTGAACCCCTGCCAGGCATGGTCGTGCAGTCCTGTAATCGCAGCCCTCAGGAGGCTGAGGCTGGAGGAACTCCATGAGATCCAGCCCGGGCTCTGTAGTGAGTTTGAGACCAGCCTTAACTACAAAGCAAGATCCTGTTTCAGGGACAACAAGTAAGGAAACCAAGAACAACAACACTAAAAATGCTGAGAAACAAAATAGCCACAAAGGCGAGATGCTGAACTACTAACCAAGATGTGAGAAGCCGCTCTCCGGTGGCTCTAGGCTCGTGGTGGGCATTAGTGGTTAAGGAGCACTTTGTCACGGAGCAGGGCAGGCTCGGGAGGGGCAGCATGGGAGCTGGTAGAGAAGCGGGTGCTTGGAGAAAGGGCACAGAGAGCGCTTGCGTTGGGGGAGAAGAGGGGACAGGTGCTGCCCTATGCCGTGGGGAAGTTTATCACCTAGGAAAGCAGGAGGAGCTCAGGAGAAGTCGACTGTTCTCGTCATGGACTTAGAATTGGCTCTGCTCCCCTTTGTAGCGGGGCGAAGGAGCCTGGTAGCTTCGTGTACTGTGAGGCAGTAGCTTTATTGTGATTTATTATCTTTCTCATATTTAGGAAAGCAGATGATATTTAAGCTTGTGTTTCACTGTGTCATGCATGCGACTTTCACCCAGTGTCTTAAACATGATTCAGGCTTACCCTTCTTCAGTGCAGCGTAGCACTCCATGGTATGCCCATATCAGATTTTCTTTATTCATTGATTGACTGATGGGCATGCAGACTTTTTTTTTTAAAAAGAGATTAGCTGTGCTGGAATGTGTGGGAATAGAGTTGGCTGTGCTGCTATAAACATGGAATGCGCTGCCACGCTGCCATTCCTACCTCTGTGCAGAGGGGTATGGGGACAGCGCCTGCATTATTAGGACCATGTGTTGACTTTTCAGCCAGCCCTAAGCAATGGAATGAAAATCATTATTGTAAAACTTCATGGCCTGGCGGGGGGGGGGCACCCTTTGCGGTGAACCTAGCACTCAGGAAGCTGAGGTCGGAGGATCTCTATGAATGAGTTCAAGGCCAGCCTGGACTCCATAGAGTGTTCTAGCTTAGCCTGAACTGCACAGGAAAACCTTGCCTCAAAAACACAAAAGAAACAAACTAACTAACCAACACACCAAAACACACAAAACCTCCTAAAGCAACAACAACAAAAAACTGAATGGCTTCCTTGATGTCTATCTACCTTGTTGTTAAAGAAATAAATTGCGACACAGAATCACATTCCTCCTACTTGACCCCACCACTTTGTTCACTCTGGGGCACCGTGATGGTCTTTATGAGACCCAATGTATAAAGCATGAGCCCTGAAGGTGGGTTTACTGGTGTGTTTATCCCATCTGCCCCTATGTCTTTAGTCAAGACCACATTACAAAGCCACTGTTTGTTCAGAGGAAGGAAGGAAGGAAGGAAAGAAGTAAGAAAAGAAAACAGTAAAAACAGACAAAAATTAAAAGCATTGCGAATGGACACTTGGTAAAAGTCAAAGTGTTGAGACTTTAACATTTTCCAAACCTCCCAGAAATACTGTATAAGACTCAGTGCCTCAGCGTGTCTCAATCCGATCTGCTGTCTGCTATCTGGAAAGCAGGAAAATTGACCCGGGGTTTTTGTCATGGGCCACCTCCGCCTTTAACTCAGGACAAGAAGGTGCAGGTGAAGCAGCGCAGCTCAGGCAGGAATCGATGCCTCGCTGGCTTTTCTATTCTGACATGGTAGAAGAGATGGACAAATAATGGTTTGTGTTTGTAGTTGTGTAGCATAGTTGGGCTTCAGTGCTGTGCTGTGTGAGGATGACATATGCTTGGAAGAATATTGGTCAGTTCCATAGTCCATGTTCCTTTTGCTTTCTTATATTTTCTACAACAATTATACTGATAAATTATATATATAGTTATAGATTATATATTGTAATTATATATAAATTATACACATATACTTGTCAATTATATATATAATTGTAAATATATAATTCCCACTATATGTAATTGCAAGTATATGCAAATAGTTACATCAATGCAAGCTACACGTCATATAAGGTAATTTATTTTTATTTTAATTAGTTCAGCTCTATCTATGTGTCTTTGATTCTCCACCCCACTCCTGGTCCTAAATATACCATCCACCCGTTGTGTCTGAAATTCACGCCTGCAAAAAACTCAAAGAAGTTTAGAATAGTATTGGAAGCAAAAATATCAGTTAGGAACATTTATAGACTTGCTCTTTGCAAGCCCTTAACGGTGCAAGAAAAATTTCCTTAATGACTTAGATGTTACCTACAGATGATTTAGAAAACTTGAAAGCATACAGAAAATAATATATATATATATATATATATATATATATATATATATGTATATATGTATATATATATATATATATATTATTCATTCATATGACATGAATGTCATCTATTCATGAATGTAGGGACATACACACATATTAGTATTTCTGCATAAGTGTTATGAGATTTATTTATTCCTAGGGCTGTGTGGTGAATACAGTTTCCAAAGTAGCACTTGAGCCTCAGTAATCTATTTTATTTAAGCAATGAAACAGAGTCACAATTAGGCTGGGAACATTATGACCAGCTTTGAATGGAGTTCCTCAGGCACCGCTAAGAAAAGCCTGTAGAATTTTCAATCAGCTGCTAGTCGTGAAACAAGGTTCTGTGCTATTTTTATTTTATTTTTTGTTAATATATTGTATTCTCTTATATAATAATTTTTTTTCAAAAAAATTAGAAGTCCTTGTTTATCAGAAAACTGCTGAGGAGTAAAAAATGTCATGAAAGAAAGGAGAAAGAAAAGGGACAGGGACAAGAAATTAGATAGATATTAGATAATGATAGAATAATATAAATGGATGATAGATATTAGATATTAGAGATAGAAGGGGCTGAGGAGATAGCTCCAAGGCACAAGCGCCTGCTGGGCAAGTGCAAGGTTGTGAGTTTGAACCCCGGTCCTAACAAAAAAAAAAAAAAAAAAAAAAAAAAAAAAAAAAAAAAAAAAAAAAAAAAAAAAAAAAAAAAAAAAAAAAAAAAGAGATAGAAGGATACGGATAGACGATACATTATATATATACATATATATATATATATATATATATATATATATATATATATAGAGAGAGAGAGAGAGAGAGAGAGAGAGAGAGGGGGAATGGCATATATAGAGAAGGGTAGATAAATATTAGAGATAGATGATAGATAAATAGATATTGAGATGTAATAATGTATATATATTGACAGATCATACATTATATATAGAGATTGACATGAGAGATAGATATTAGAGATAGAATGATATAGAGATAGATGATACATGATATATAAAGAATTATATAGATAGATATAGATAGATAGATGGATCGATAGATGCATTATATAAATAGAGAGAGACACAGACAGAGAATGACATGATACATAGATACATAGAAGATAGATAGATGGATGGATAGATAGATGATACATAGATGGATACATGATAGATAGATGATAGGTAGATGATAAATAGATGGATAGATAGATGATAGATGGATAGATGGATGAATAGATATATGGATATATAGATGATGTATGCTGATGTATGTTAGTTGGATGATTGTTCATGGTTTTTATAGGTCTACTGCAAGAAACAGTTAATGCTTCAGTTATATTTTTGCTTTTGTTTATTTGTTTGCTTGCCTTTTACTTACTTTGCATGCTTATAGCTGGTAATCTGAACCACTAATGTGGAGCGAGAAATACACAGTGATAACAAACACTGCTGAATTCCTATCGCTGTGTTCAATGACATTCTTCTCTAATTTTATTATTACTACTATTGTCATTTTTTTTTTTTAACAAAATTGGTGTCCACACTGACAATCTAGCTGAGCGGCAACTCAGTTGCTTAGCATGAGTTGCTGTGTTTGATTCTCAGTCCTGCCCCTAAACTGGAGTGCTACAGATTTTGTTATGGAAAAAACAAAGAGGATTTTTTTTTTCCTTCTTCTTCTTGTTTTTGTTTTCTTTTTGTTCTTTTTTCTTTTTTCTTTTTTTTTTTTTTTTTTTTTTTTTTTTTTTTTTTTTTATCTTTTTGAGACAGAGTCTTGCTATGCAGTTCAGGCTGGCCTTGAGTTCACTTTTGCAGCCCAGGCTGGTCTCGAACTCACACCCATCCTCCTACCTCAGCCTCCCAAGTTCTGGGATTAGAGGCGTGCACCACCACGGCCAGCCTGCCAAAAGCCCAAGAAGTTTGATTTCTGCTGTGCATGCCCCCCCTGTGACTTGGGGGTCAGCCCACCACCCTGGCCCGGATACCCGGCCCGCACCTACCCGGTCTTGGCGAAGTTGGTCCAGTAGGTCATGACCACCGCGCTCAGCATGACGTCATTCTTGGAGAAGTTGCAGCTGAAGAGCTCGGTGGGCCCGATCATGGGGATGCCGAAGACGTAGGGGACCTCGTCGCCGTGGGCCGAGTCGGCCCAGCTGGGTTTCATCTCGCTCTGGCAGTGGTGGTAGAAGGCGTAGAAGTAGGTCGGGGAGCCGTACTGCGCGTGCAGGTCAGCCGTGGCCACGGCGGGGGCCACCCACTGGTGGTCGGTGAAGAGGGCCACCAGGGTCTTGCGGCGGGTCTCGGGGTTCTCCTTGTCGGCCCAGTCTGTGTACATGAACTTGATGGTCTCCCTCAGGGTGTCCTTGCCCTCGGGGTAGCCGTAGAGGTTGTCCACGAAGTTGGACACGGAGAAGTCGAAGTCGTTGGGCGTGACGCCGTCGTCGTTGTCCACGATGCCGTCCACAAACTTGAGGCCCTCGCCCTGGTTGACGCCCAGCATGATGTCGTAGTTGAGGAACTCGCCCTGCTCCATGAGGATCTGGGGGTCGTCGGGGATGACGTCGCCGTCGATGACCGGCCCGAAGGCGATGTGGTAGGTGGCCGGGGTGATGGCCTGCTGGATGAGCTCCTTGTAGTTCTTGGCCCGCAGGCACTCCACCAGGTCGGTAGTGTCCAGCATGTTGCAGCCTACCTTGTCGGCCAGCATGCGTGTGTACTTGGCCGGCTGGTAGTTCACGGCCCAGCTGGACAGGGCCGTGCCGCTCTGGATGATGGCTTTCTGGAAGAGGCCTGCAGGTGCAGAGAGGGGGGTCATGCCAAGGAAACGCCAGCCCGCCCGGGGGACACAGGGCCGGCTTTGCAGACCGCAAAGAAGGCCCCCATTGTGCAGGGCCTGCATGCACAGGCCCTCGGCCCAGCTGGGCTCGCTGGAGCTCTGATGCACCCCGCTTCCCATCCCCGTCACGGAGAGGGATGCTATTTCGCACACTTAAGCACACGCACGCACTCGCTTGCGTGCCCACACAGGCATACACACCAACAGGCATGGACGCATGCACACTGCGCAGACTTTAGAAAATGAAGGTGTTCCCGTTTCCTCTTTGAAACAGCAGGGAAATAGGGCGGCAGGAGCAGAGAGGTCTGCAGCGTGCAAAGCCGTTGGCCGCTTCCAAATTTTGTGCAGGACTGGGCTTGAATTTCCGTGCATAAAAATTCTGTCCCCGCAAGTTCATTATGTTGGACGCTATTCTACAAAGGCAGAGAGACAGAGACAGAGAGATAGAGAGAGACAGAAGGAGAGAGAAAGACAGAGACAGAGAGAGAGACAGAGATGCAGAGACAGAGAGATAGACATATGTAGAGAGATATACAGAGCCAGACAGAGAGAGACCTAGAGAGATACAGAGTAACACAGAGAGAGACAGAGACAGAGAGACAGAGAGAGACAGACAGAGAGAGATAGACAGAGACAGAGAGATAGAGACACAGAGCCAGAGACCTGCACACACTCACAAGTCTATTGGAACAAAAATCCATTGACTTTTTCTATCACAACACAAACAACCCTTGTGATCTCATCTTTCTGCGATTTTATGTAGATTTTGGCTCCAAACTGCATGCAAAAAGCCTCTCACAACTGCTGAAATGCCCCGTTCTCTAATTCCATCCTTCTGTACTGAGGAAGCCTCCAGGGGACCAGACAGCCAATTCAGGCACAACCTGGGCTGCCACCTTACAGTGGGCTTGAGTAGCGTCAGGTCGGGCACGTGTGTTCAGGATTGCTGCTTTTGCAAGCCACAGGCCATCTTCATTTAATAACTATTGCATTGTTTATTTGAAATAGGGAGCCGGGCGTAAAGAAATCGTACACTGACTATGCAAATGTGGGTATGTACTTAAAGTAATTCCTTTCAAAATTGCACTTATTCTCAGGAATTTTGTGGAAGTTCTTCTGACACGTCTCTTAGTACCTACCATAAGTGGGAATCTTGAAGAATATCAGGAATGCTTTTACAGTAAAATTAGGGACATTGTGTGTTTAACCTTATTTTGAAATTGTGTGTTGTGTTGAAAACTTCTGAGATGAGGGTGTGGTAACCATGCAGTACAAGACAAAAAAAAAAAAAAAAAAAAAAAAAAAAAAAAAAAAAAAAAAAAAAAAAAAAAAAAAAAAAAAAAAAAAAAAAAAAAAAAAAAAAAAAAAAAAAAAAAAAAAAAAAAAAAAAAAAAAAAAAAAAAAAAAAAAAAAAAAAAAAAAAAAAGCAAAACAAAAAACCTCTCAAACTTCTGTTTTCTAACCAGGACAGAACAACAGAGGATCAGTTTGTGACTTTGCCTGAATTTCCTCAAATCTCTGGCCCTAAAGAATAAACCCTTGAGCCCTGGGCCCACAGTTTAATGTCCTATTGACTGATAAATTCCTGCAGTCAGTCAGGTATATGAAAATCGTTATTGCAATTAGGAAGATGTGATTTTTAAAGTCTAGAATATTGCCCAAAAGGAGCGCATAAGATTCAGATGATAAATCTATCTGGCTTTGCCCAGTGATATATGAAGCCTGTGTTGTTCTCGTTGTGATCACAGATGTGCATACTCTAACATATGTGTCTATAAGCCGGGTGTGGTGGCGCACGTCTGTAATCCCAGCACGTGGGAGGCTGAGGCAGGAGGATCGGTACGAGTTCAAAATCAGCCTGGGCTGCAAAAGTGAGTTCAACGCCAGCCTGAACTGCATAGCGAAACCCTATCTCAAAAAGATAAATAAATAAATAAATAAATAAATAAATAAATAAAAACAAAAAAGCAAAAAAGAAAGACTACACAGTTTCATACTTTAAAGCATGAAAGAAAAAATATGTCAATGTTTGATCTGAAATATATTTGATGTGAAGGACCTCATAATGTAAAATAAGCAGAACTAGAAAGATAGAGTGAGAGAGAAGGAGGCATTTATTTTTTTCTGCATAAAGCAAGTTGAGGAAATTTGGCCACAATAGATAGGTGACAGACTGAAAGATAGGTAAACGGTTAACAGGTAATAGATGATTAGATGACAGATAACAGAGACGACACAGGTAATAGGGTACATCACTGTTAAAACACCTACTTGCCTGCTAGACTTTAAAATGGAAATTATCTTACCATAATTAGTATGCTCGTAATTAATACAATTCTTTCTTATCTCAGTTTCTGTTTCTGATCGTTCTGTTCTGTCTAGTTTTGTCCAATCTGTGTGCTCCACAGAAAGGGATTTTCAACTTGTGTACCTTCACCGAGCATTTTGTAATTTCCTACATCCTGGAGTAAAACTCACTAATCCTTATAACCATTCCCCAGTTAATCTTTCAGCTTTTATTCTGTTTGCTGGGACAACATGACTTCAGCACAAGTCTTTTTTTTTTTTTATTATAGCACAAGTCTTTATAACATGCATTTTATCTAGGTTTATTTTGGTTATGCAGAAGGAGGTACCCAGCAGCAATATTCTAAAGACCGGAAGCTGGATCAGAATCCATGCTATCTCTACGGTCATTTTGATTCTATCATGTGGTTCTTGGAAGAGGTGTTGTGGATCAATGCAGATACTAAGGCTTGTCTAGACCATAAACGCTTCTAATCTGTTGATTCTGATAGTGATCAACTTTTTCCTGACAAACTTGGATTCCTTGGGTTTGATGGTTACCAACACTCCCTGGGGTGCTTACAGAGTGTGCTGCGGCCCTTGGTGGTTTCTGCAGAACAGAGTCACAATCCAAAAAACGTAGAAGAAAAAAAAAATCTTGTTGAATAGAACTAGGGATGTGTGAGGCCCTCAGTTTGATTACTGACACAAATACATACATGTATATTTTCTCTGAGGACCTGATAACAAATATATGAAATTCGTATCCTTTTAACTTTCCTTTCCCTTGAAAATTTTCTAGGTAAATTGTCAACGTACTTGTCATTAAGTATGGTATGCTATAAAGAACCAAGGGATTCAGGTTTTAGATAAGTTTTTGAAAAACAGCATTGATTGAATTCTGTTAATTTTTTCTTTTATTTATTTAGTTTGCATGGTAGGGAAGGATCTGCAAGGTATTCAGTCTCACAACTACATGCGACTCACAGTGATCCGCCTGCTTTCAGCCTCCCAAGAGCTGCGATTACAGGTTTGCACCACCACACCCAGACTCAATTGCTGTCTCAGTGAGCCCTGGGAATCGAACCCCTGCCTCCTGTGCCCGCTTGCAAGTGCTTTAATCTGAAGAGCTATTTGGACAGCTAAAAAAAAAAAAAAAAAAAAAAAAAAAAAAAAAAAAAAAAAAAAAAAAAAAAAAAAAAAAAAAAAAAAAAAAAAAAAAAAAACAAAAAAAAAAAAAAAAAAAAAAAAAACCCCAACTAAGAGCAGAGATATCATGGAAGGGAAAGAAACTACCGAAAAACAAAGAACCTTGTGAATGAGTGAAAGAAAAAAGGAAGAAAGAAAACTAAAAATATATATATGTATAGCTGAGGCAATTATAGTACTCATTGCTAGCATTTCATTGAGAGGAATGATTTGTGCTGATATGGTTTGATCAGTATTTCATACCTATATCTTGTCATCTGAGCAGGTACTCTTAAAATCAACAATACACATTATATTGCCCATTGTCACTGCCGTAGTCTCTTGTAATGACATTCTGTATGGCTGTTTTTGTAGCTCTTCTCTCTTTAAATTAAAAAAAAAAAAAAAAAAAAAAACTGTCCCAAAATGCATTGCTCTTCTTATTAAAATAAATTGAGGGACAGTACCACCAGAATCTCACCCACACAGCTACGAGGGCAAAGGCAAACGACAAAACGGCCAGAGAACATAACTCCATCTGCTCTTAAAACCTACAGCGGTGCCTGCCCCTAATCCCAGCCCCAGACGGAAGGATCCAGTATCCAACAAGTGAAAGTTAGTGAGAAGTCATCTCAAAAATAACATCAAAAGAGCTTCAGATGCAGCTCTGTGGTAGCTGAGGGTCCCCCGAACCAGGATCAAGTGAGCTTCCTGCTTTCTGCTTTCTCAAGACTGGGATTAGGGGTGTTCGCTGCTCCAGCAGCACAACGGGCGGCTCATCCTGCCTGGTGCGGCTCGTGGTGCCGGGGATCCAACCGCAGTCCCTGAGCTTGCCTAAGCTTTCCTAAGCAGGCGCTTTAGTCCGATGACCTATCTCACCAGCCCTTTTCGTACGTTTTTAAATTTTTTTTCCTCCGAGGCTAAGAAAGCAAACTCAATATTCCCAGGACCTCACTTTTTTGCTTAGCTAGAGAAAGAGACAGATGAAATACAAGACAGAGAAAAAGAAAGAACTTACTGCGCAATACCTAGAACAATCTACGTGTATGCAACAGAGAGATTCTTCATAAGAATGTGTGGTATGTTTGAAGCATGGGGTAGACTCAGCCACTAAGAAGCGTGAGCTAGAGGTCTGTGGATGACCTTGAAACCATCATGTAAAGTGACATAAATGAGACGTATAGACTTCCACATCAGTTCGCTGTTCTTCCGTGAAGGAGACAAAGTGAGAATCCGTGGAAGACAGTATCAGAGGCACAAAACAGACAAATAGGGAGACAGAAGTTTTGCAGTTTCGGAGATCCAGAGCAGGAGGAGAGTAGCAGACAGGGTAAGTGATAGAGTTGTTGAAAAACAAAAAAAATTCGGCGCATGTTTTCCCCATGAGGGGTTACTCGTTATGTATTGCCGATTTGGACCCCTAAGAAGAAAGATGAAAATAAGCACCCGGCTGTTTCAGGAGCTAAAGACCAATGATATGAAAAAGAGGGTCCGCTTTCTAAATCACAGGACGAACGTGGCCCGTGAAATCTATAAACTTGCTTTCTTATCAACGTACTTTTTTTTTTTTTTTTTTCCTTATTCTCATCGGTGCTTTTATCTATCAGCATGAGGCCGGATGGTTGGTTAATTCATGCACAGAGGGCAAACAGCGTGTGTCGGTACTGGGTGTGTGGAGATTTTTGGTCTCGGTTCGCAGGGCGATATACCTGCTGCCGGGCTGGGGATTGTTCTTTGTGGGTTTGTAAGGGAGAGGCTCTGTCTCTATCAGTGTAATGAACATTTTATTGTCCTAGTATTAAGTTAGGAAAAATAAATGAAGAAACAGAAAATAAAAATCTCACTGTCAGGCCAGCAGCCTAGCTCAGCAGATTAAGCACCTGCTGGGGCAATGGGAAGGACTGGGCTTCTATCTCCGACACCACGTGTACCGCCAGCCTCGGCCCCGGGCACGCTGAGCTGCTGACCGAGTCTGGGCCTGGCGGTGCGTGCCTGGATTCCCAGCGCAGGGGAGGCTGAGAAGAGGAGGATTGCTATGAGTCTGAGCTGCATAGTGAGTCCCTGTAGAAACATGAATAAGCAAACAAAAAATGAAAGCAAGCCAACAAAAAGACATTTAAAAAGAAAGGAAGAAGAAAGAGAAGGAGACGGACAGGGAGAAGGAGAAAGAGAAGGAGAAGGAGAAGGGGAAGAGGAGGTAGAGGAGAAGAAGAGGAAGAAGAAGAGGAAGAGGAAGAAGAGGAAAAAGAAGAAGAGGAAGAAGAAGAAGAAGAAGAAGAAGAAAAAGAAGAAGAGGAGGAGGAGGAAGAAGAAGAAGGAAGAAGAAGAAAAAGAAGAAGAAGAAGAAGAAGAAGAAGAAGAAGAAGAAGAAGACGAAGAAGAAGAAGAAGAAGAAGAGAAACGAATTGCTGTACAGGAGGCAGTATATGCCTGCAGTCCCAGAACTCTGGGAGGCTGATGCAGGATGATCTTAGGTCTCAGCTCAGCTTATGCAACATGGAGAGATCCTATCCGAAAGGTAGAACGGCCAGGGATGTACCAGGGAGGCAGCCAGAGGAGGAGAGAGCGGCAGAGGGGAAGAGAACGTTGAATACAATTGCCAAGAGCTTCTATGGTGATTTCCAGTGAGGCTGCGGCCAGCCCAGGGGGCTTGAGCGAGGACCAACTGGGTGCAGAGCTGTGTTCCTGGTTGGCGGCTCCCCAAGCTCCTGCCCACCCCGGGGTGGGGGGCACCGTGGTTACCTTCTGAGTAGTGGGATAAGGTGAGCAGGCTGACGCAGGAGGCTCCGGCTCCCGACCCGAAGATGGTCACTCTTTTGGGGTCACCCCCGAAGGCCGCCACGTTCTCCTCCACCCAGCGCAAGGCCTGGATCTGGTCCAGGAGGCCGTAGTTGCCTTTGGCGGCCTGGTCCCCGGTGCTTAAAAAGCCTGCAAAGGACAAAAAAGAAACACACAGAAGAACAGAGGGTTGAGCTTGCAGGTCGGCACTGCGGAATTTGCCTAACGAGCTCGGGGACCTGGGTGCGACCGTGCAATGCAAATAAAAATATGCAAAGATCCAAAAGCAGGATAGTCTAGTTTAGAGCTGCGAGAATCAAATGAACATCTCCACTGTTCGTAAATACACTTCACGTCATACCTGTTCTTTCTTTCCGCATTCCATTGTCCCATAAATACAAAAAAGTACTGCAGAGAAATTCTGTTTTTTTTTTTTTTTTTTTTTTCAGTACTGATGATTGAACTCAAGACCTTGCACTTGCCAGCCAAGCACTTATTGTACTGAGCCACCTCCCCGGCTCCAGAGAAATTCTTCAGAGAAGAAAAATCAAAACAAAACAAAACAAAAAATCATTATACATAAGTTCTGGACATCATTTCTGTTGGCATTATAATGAAACATCTCCACTGTACTTATAAAAGTGATTAAGAAGTTGAAAGTGATCTGAAATATTTCTAATGCAATAGGAGAAAGTATTTTGTAAATTACCTGGCATGCGCATGTGAATGAGTTCAATTCACAACATCTATAAATTAAAAAGAAAGCCTTCAGGCCATCACCCCGGCGCACGTTTCATTTCCTTTTCATGGTCGGAGGGATGGAGGGATGGAGTAGATGCCTGTGAGAAAATTTGGGGGGCGGAAAAGGCGGGTGCATTTGTATGTGGGTGAATTTTCTGTGAAAAGAATACACGTCACATGGAAACCATGACGCATATGTCAGTGGTTTTACTACTAGGTTGGTAGCCTTTGAAATGTAAGAATCTGAAAGGGTCGATACAGTATGTGAAAGGGGGTAATGGATACGGGGAGCAGAAGGAAATTATTGAAATGGAAGGAACGTAAAGAAAGAAAGAAAAAGAAAGAAAGAAAGAAAGAAAGAGAAAGATGTTTGAACATACAGGGGATAGTTGGGATAATTTTTCCACTGCAATTATTTTCTTCCTTTTCAGTTTGTCCACCAATTGTCAGGCTGCTAGGTGCCAATCTGCACAACTAACTCGAAGACCACAGCATGCAATGTGACCACCATTATTGCATTCTTATTACCTAGTTTAATGAAATTCTCCATCATTTCTAAGGTTTTATTTTGCTATTTTTTATTCTGTTTGAATTAAAAACCAATTTTTTAAATAAAGTTTATGTTTCAAAGTAAATTAGAGGCACCTTGAAAACGCCACTCTGTTAGATTTATGCACCTCGTATGCTCCACTCCTAGCTTTCGCCGTCTTTTGCGGAACTAGGGATGGGGCTCAGTTCTTGGAATATTCTAGAAAAACGACCCAACCTTGTATTGTTCTAGTGGAGAAGAATACTAGGAGTTTCACAGCGAGCTTATAATCGTATACTCTCATTCAGAAACCACCACCACCCACCAGCCTTCTGCCAAGCACCACGTACCAGAAGCCGACCCTCTAGGTTTGCTCCAGATGGTAAACCCAGGAATTTTCCTTTAGCATTTGCAAATAAAATCATTTTGGCCCTTGCGGTGGGAAAAGGAATCGCATATTCTGTCTAGGTTCCAGTTGCTTACACACACTGCAAAAATACTTCGACCTGGAAAAGCCACATTTCTGTGATATAATTACATTGTTTTGCAGGAAGAGATATGGTCTCCTGCTCAAACCTAAAATTATGTGTTTCTGTTTTCAGCCTCCAACCAGGCAGAGGTCCGGTCTCAGGTTTCCCAGAAAATATAGCCTTTCATTTTGTTTTCTTTACGATGGTTAGCTTCTGTTATTTCCTCAGCTCTGGGCCATGTACTTAGTGGATATTTCAGACGCACGTTTCAGGGAGGCTTACTGGCTTCACAGGAGGGAGTTAGAGCTGAAGCGAAGACTAACCTGTTGTTCAGAGATTCATAACAGTGACAAGTACGTCTTCCTGTCACGCTCCCGTCAGTACTGTACCCACCAGCAGCAGCACAAATGACGGCGAGTCAAGGATTCGGGCAAGAAAAAGAAAGACGTTTTCCTGCAAAGTCACCTGCTATCAGAAATATTTCCATGATACAATTATTATTGTTATTTTTCCCCTGAGGCAAGGCTTACAAATACCAGCATCCCTATGAATTTATAGAGTTTGCTTTTCCCTTTTGGATGCATAAAATAAAAATGACAATACGCAGTATATATTTGGAGGCAGAGGCATTCGTGCTGCCACACACGAATGTGGAGAGACACCCTCATAAACCTGTTCCCTGTTGAGGAGGAATTGTGCAGGAACTGGGCACCTGAGAAATGGATCTTAGTAAAGTAACACAAGGAAAGGCAAACACACTGCTACTCTAACTTACTGTGGAGAGAAAGTCCATGCTCCCGACATCAAGACACTGAGACTGTCAATGGGATACAGAGGGTACGATTGCTGTCGTAAAAGAGAAAGAAAGAAGAATAACTGGGATGGGGAGAAAAGAAGGGAGGGCTGAAAAGAGTGTGTGTGTGTGTGTGTGTGTGTGTGTGTGTGTAGTGCATAAAATATTTGATCAGTTTTGTAGCCTCATATCTGGTAGCCTGAGCAACTAGTTCGAAGACAAAAAAATGTGTAAGATAATACCCATTGTTAATGTCTTAACCACTTGTTTTGAAAGGTTTTTTTTTTTTTTTTTTTTTTTTTGCTTTGAAGTTAAAAACAAAAAAGAAGCCGGGCATGGTGGTGTACCCCTGTAATCCGAGCGCTTGGGAGGCTGAGGCAGGAGGTTCGATGTGACGTAGAGACCAGCCTGGACTACAAAAGTGAGCTCAAGACCACCCTGAGCTGCGTAGCAAGACCCTGTCTCAAAAAGGCTAAATAAATAAATACGTCATATTCCAGGGATGCATGAAGATCCATGGCTACCGCAGCATATCCCCTAAAAGCTAAATCTTGAAATAAAGCAGATGAATCAATAAAGACAAACTGGCATTGCGACCAGTGGAGTACTACTCTGCCATGAAGAAGAGCCCTTGGACCACTCCTCAAATTAGACGTTGAAAGCGATGGCTTGGACTCTTTGAAGAAATGCATGTGAACAGCTGTACCAATCCCATGCTCCAGGGGGAATCTAAAACAATACACAGGAATCAAACAGTGCGTATAGGGAAGGCAGTTAATGCACAGGATTTCCTGAACATGTTTTACAGAGAATGCTCCTTGAAGTGGAAGCCATCATTTCTGTCAGTCTGTGCTTTTACGTGTGTGTGTGTGAATGTTTAATGACCTGGACATGCACATGTAGACCCATTGGACCACCGTGAGGAGCCAGGCCCATGTGGAAATATTTTAACCAAAGCCCTTCAGTCCTTCAGTCCAAAGAACCCTGGAAAAGGTGAGATTATTTTTTTCAGGACCAACATTCAAAGGACGAAAATTAGTCAGAAAAAGATTTCGCCAGGGTACATAACAGAAGTCACAATCACCTCATTTGTTGCAAAGTGAATCTTATTATGTGGCCGGGAGCAAGTGTGTTTTAAAAATTGTGCGTGAGAAAGGGGCCTGGGGGTGTGCGCCTATAATCCCAGCTCTTGGGAGGCTGTAAGCAGGCGCAGCACTGTGAGTCTGACCTAGTAGTGAGTCCCTGAACACTCTGTAGGCCCTTGCTTAAAATACAAATAAATAAATAAATAAATAAATAAATAAATAAGAAAAGGAAAATCTTTTGTGCATGAGAAAATGGAACAAAACAAAGCATGCAATTACACATTAGCTTATTTGACTGTTGGTCTTTGTTTCTGTGGCCAGTTTTCGTTTGGAGACAGGAGCTGTCTATGGAGCGCTGGACTCGGCGCAGAGCTCAGGCTGACCTTGAACTCACGGACATGCCGCTACCTTTGGCCTGAAAGTCTTGGCATGAAAGGGGCAGGCCAGCGCCTCCGGTGCACAC
>PVJA010005358.1:16137-29400 GCA_004027025.1 Myocastor coypus
AAAAAAAAAAAAAAAAAAAAAAAAAAAAAAAAAAAAAATCACCGTTTGTATTCTGAGGACTTTTTTGATTGATTTAGTATTCATTTTTATTTTAAGAAAAAAAAAAAAAGTGTTACGTCTGTGCTTTGTCTTTTCAACTTAGCACACAAAGGTTGCTGAAACGCGAGCGTTTTTCACTGTGTTGGGGGGTTCCATGTAGTGCCCCGTGCAGAACCTGAGCTTCCTAAATGCCATTCTCATTAAAGCACTGTTCAGATGGCTCTCGTAATTTTTATAAAGTGTAACAATCCTCAGCTCTTGTGTGTCATGTGGGGCTAACAGCAATTTTAACTGGGTTTAGCTGATATTGTACACGCCCCTAGGTTTTGCCTGGATGGAATACTAGAAACCATATAAAGAATAATAATAATAAAATGAAAGCTTCTGTTTCTCATACTGGACATGCTGAAACGGGAAGATTACACATGCAGGAGTTTCCAAGGAAAGACTTTGGGCCGGCAGGCTTGTAACAAATCTCTTACGACAGCTCATGTTACTTTTCTTCTTTTTATGTTATTTGTTTTTTAGATTTTGTTCTCTTTTTGCTCTAGTGGGAATTGAACTCAGGCCCTCACTGAACTACATGTCCAGGGCCCCCCTTTCCTTCCTTCCGTCCTGCTTTTTCTTTCTGTTTTCTCTCTTTCTTTCTTTGTTTCTTTCTTTGTTTCTTTGTTTCTTTCTTTGTTTCTTTGTTTCTTTGTTTCTTTCTTTCTTTCTTTCTTTCTTTCTTTCTTTCTTTCTTTCTTTCTTCCTTCCTTCCTTCCTTCCTTTCTTTCTTTCTTTCTTTCTTTCTTTCTTTCTTTCTTTTTTCTTTCTTTCTTTCTTTCTTCCCTCCTTCCTTCCTTTCTCTTTCTCTGTCTCTCCGTCTCTGTCTGTCTGTCTGTCTCTCTCTCTCTCTCCTTCTTTCTTCAGTCATTTATTATATTGTGGATTGACCCCGGGTATTTCACTGTTGAATTACATCTTTAGCCTATTTCTTTGTTATCCTTTGAAATAGGTAGAGTGTAGCTAAGACGTCTAGTCTGTTCTCCAAGTTGAAATCCTTCCGTCTTAGCGATTTCCATCTGTGCTGGTATTACAGATGTGTGTGGTCAATCCTGTGTCCCTGGGAATTCTGAAAACTTCTTTGTAGTACTGGGGAGCAAGCTCGGGACCCATACTCGCCCGGCAGGCCTTTGTGCCACTGAGCTATATCCTCATCCCTGACGTTGTTCTAATAAGAATATTTTTAAAGTGATTTAGAAGAAGCGATATTTTTTTGCTTTCCAAGTATACTGCATAAAACAGGGGATATCTCTTCTGGATCATCCTCTGCTTACCCACGGGCAGGGTTCGATCCCCAGCACCACATGCTGTACTGCCAGTGGCCCTGGCCCTGCCCGCTGCGCACACCTGTGATCCCAGTGCTGGGGAGGCTGGACACAAGAGAATCGTTGCAAGTCAGAGGTATGTAACGCACAGAACACAAAAGTGAAGAAACAAACAAAAAGTTGTAAAACAAAAACAAAGAAAGAAAAATATTATATGACTTATACAAGAATATATATATTAATAATACTGAACCATGTTAACAGTTTTGCAATCAGCAGCACAGCATTGTCCCCTCTCCGACTTCCTTTTTGGAGCCCGAGCTCTGGTCCCTTTCACCATATCGGGAGAATATGCACACCACGGGAGGCCCGAACATATGGGGGCCGGTGCCTGCCATGCTGGGGTTCGCTGTACCAGCAGTGAGACGTCCCAGGCCTACAGAGTTCTCGCGCTGCAGCAGTACGGGAGCTTGCTTACAAGCGCAGCATGCAGCCGGCCAGGTGTTCTGTCTGGCCTGGGAGCTGGGATCGGCCCCTCTACGTTCCGGACACAAGCGTTTGTCTCTTCTGCTCCACGGGTTGACGTGAAAATCCTCGTGCTTTGCAGCGGTCCAGAGAAATGACCGTCGCAGTTTTCTGCTGCAAGAAATAAGTACAGTAAAAGCACTCGTTGTAGCAGCATCTATCCATGCCCGTTGTAAACAGGAGCGCAAATATCAGGCTTCGTGCCACCGGCTGTGGATGTAACGCGTGAAGAAAAGGCCAATGTGTAGGTGTCGGGGCTGACCGGGGAGGTCGGGGGAAGAGCCTTTGCCGACCGAGTGCAAAGCTCCTGGGTGCAACCACACTACCACACCACAAACCAACAACCCGGTACATAAATAGACGAGTGAATAGGCTTTCTATTATTCCCTCCATATTTTGTCAAGTTCGTCCTTTTTCTCAACCGGTTTCTGCTGGCTCAACTCATGATGGCCAAGAGGAAAGCACACGGAATGGATTAATTTGACCAACTACATGTATACATGAGCTACACAAGGGGGATGAGTTTTAAAACTCCAGAAGGAAACAGACACAGAGGCAGAGGGAAAGAGAAAGGCATAAGCAAAAAAAAAAAAAAAAAAAAAAAAAAAAAAAAAAAAAAAAAAAAAAAAAAAAAAAAAAAAAAAAAAAAAAAAAAAAAACAGACAAGGACAGAGATTAAGATTTATTTCCACTCAAGTTGACACAGCGTCTTGCTAAAGTGACCAGCCTGAGCCGGAAATTTGGGATCCTCCTGCCTCAGCCTACCACAAGGCTGGGGCGTCAGCTTGCTAACCCCACAGCCATCTCAGATTCTTAAGTCTGTAACCATGAATACTTTCTTTTTTCTTTTTTGGTTATCGCAGTTGTAGCTTTGCTCTCTCCATCACCGTAAGCAAATCCACCGTGAGTCTTATTTAATTAAACTGAGACTAGAGACCGAAGCAAAAATGAGCATAACATTTTAATTATCGCAGATGGATTCCCAAGGACACGAAGGCTCCGAGTCTGAGATACTTCTGAGTCTCCTTCTGTACCACTTTGCCAAATGCAAAATCAAGGCTAATGTTCCACAGGCTTCTTCCAAAACCCAGCGTAGCGTGCAGTTTCGAATAAAGAATCTATTGTCTTTGCGCAGTGAAAGATCATACATTTTCACACCTTTCCTGTTTTAAAGGCACACTGTCATTTGGGGGGAAAAGGCTAATATTCACCTTACCTAACATTACATTGTTATTATTATTATTATTATTATTATTATTATTATTATTATTATTATCAGCTCAGCCAGTCCTGGGCGCAGGACTGGCCCAACATGTGGTGCCGGGGATCGAACTGTGCTCCCCGCAGCAGCTTACGCTTTCCTAAGCAGGTGCTTTAGACCACTGAGCCATCCTGCCAGTCCGAGATTCACCCTACTTAAACAGAGCCTTGTCGTAGCACCAGGCATGTGCATGCATTTATGAGTATCAGAGATAGATTTGTTTTTGAGTATCACCTTAATTTTCTTGAAGCATCAAGAAAATGCCTGCTATTATAAGTGTCACGTCCTGGGTTAGTTACATCGATGGATGAATTATGATTTTATTGTATTTATTTTATTTTTTTGTCTTTGTGAGACAGGGTCCCGCTATGTAGTTCAGCCTGGCCTTGAGCTCACTTTTGTAGGCCAGGCTGGTCTTAAACTCACACAGATCCTCCTGCCTCAGCCTCCCAAGTGCTGGGATTACAGGTGTGTGCCACCGTGCCCAGTGACTTATGGTCTTAAAAATCTTCAGCCATAACAAGATAGTTAGTTATCAGCAAATTAATTCACGAAGAGCTGATAGTCATAAGGTTATTATTCCTTTTCTTGGACCCTCACCCAGCCAGGTAGTGAATTAAAAGATAATTGGTTTCTATTCTCACCATTCATTCTAAGCACCTGGGAATCTTCTACAAAATTCACATGCATCTCAAAACTAGGGAATTTGCAGGAAGAATATATGCATGTTATTTGCTGTATGCAATAATATACATATATGTCTGCATCTATGTGTACGTCTTTCTAACAAAACTCCTCAGACTTAGGCAAAGAAACACAAATAAAAACTAAAGCTATATTTTAGTATACAAAATTTCCTTCTTATTTATTAGCTCTTTGATTTCTGAGGAAGAAGATTCAAATAAAGTATCTTGCTATACAATGGCCCTTACATGTTTCAGGAGTGAATGTTATTTCCGGCGCCTGATGGTAGGGGTCCGCTTTGCCGTTGGCCTCCTCAGTGCCTGGGCCAGCAGGAGGCTCTGCTTCTTCTGAGGCTGCAGGAGCCTCGCCCGGGTCACAGAGTCTGGCCTGCCAGGGAAACAGGACGGCAGCCCGGTAGCCCAAAACACCATGAAGACAGAGCTTCCCAGCCTTGTCTTTTGCGTTTTCTGTTGGCACCTCCCACACAGCCGTGGCCTCCCACACTTGGTCCTCTGCTGCGCTTGGGGACGAGACATGTAGCTTTGATCCGCGGGCAGAGACCTACGGCCGGGACCACCAGGGGCTGCCTACGGGCAGGGCCTGCCGGGGCCCACAGTCCTTTCTGTGTTCCTAAGATGTTTCTTCACTTGCCCAGGCTGGCTTTGAACACGTGAACCTCCTGCTTCGTCCTTGTCAGTAGCTGGGATCCTAGGGGAGAATCTTAATGTCAGGTCAGTTTGAGCTTTGAAATTGGTTATCACATCTATTTATTGTGTTGGTCATTTCTTTTCTTTCCTTTGTTTTGCTTTCTTTCTGTTCCTCTCCTCTCCTCTCCTCTCCTCTCCTCTCCTCTCCTCTCCTCTCCTCTCCTCTCCTCTCCTCTTTTGTTGCTTTCTACTTAAGTCACTTTTACAAACGTGGGCTTGCCTTTATCAACCTCTTAGTGGACCCCTTTTTTCCACTGGCTGAATCTTGCTGATTTTTTTTTTTTTTTCTTGAAAGCTTTAATGATGACATTGTGCAGGCAATGAAGGGCTTGAGTTTAGAAGCCAGACACAAGGTCATTGTTCACCTAACACTAACGTCATCTCCTTGTCGGGCTCTGCCACGGTACAACCATCAACGCGATGCTCTTGTAATATCCCAGTTTCCTGCGTTCGTTCATCCTCTGTGTTCTGGGTAAAAGTTGTGTTAGCTGGTGGCTGAGTGCGGCGACATCAACTTCCAGAGTCAGCTTGTGCTGAGTGTCAGGATGATTTGAGCACGAAAATTCTTCAGTACACGTGCAGCAGAGGGAATACTTTGTAAAGAGAGTATAACGGCCAGGGTGATGGCTCAGTAGACTACAGCGCCTGCTTAGGAAGACACAGTGGCCAGGGTTCGAGCCCCTCAGTGTCCTACCGCTGGGTGCGCTGAGACGGCCATGGAAACTGGGGAGGGTGGCTGAAAACAGGGGGATCACTGTGAATCTGATCTATGCACTGAGACCCTGTAGAACCTGTACTAAATATATATTTTTTAAAATCATACAATAGTAATAAAAAAAGAAAGTTATTTAATTATGCAGAACTTCAAGCAAAATTGCATGAATTTGACAGCATTTGTTGTATTATTGCATATTGATATCTTCGGATTAGTTGTTGGTATGACCGGATACACCCATGCAAACGTAGAAAAAGAAAGAAATTACTAAAATAAACTCATGAAATTGCAACCCATTTAAATCTTTGTTTCACTCAGATGTGCAATACATAATGGTCACTTTTGTAAAAAAAATAATGTATTTGGTGCAAGGTCTCGCTACACGGCTCAGACTCCTAGTGATGTTGTAGTATCAGCCTCCGCGGCGCTGGGCTGACAAAGGTGGGCCACCATGCTCAGTCCCCGGGGTCGGCTCAGAGCTTCTGGGGAAAGGGCGGATGCAGCATGTGGTGGTGGGGCTCGAACCCCAGTCCTTGCTCCTGCCAGCGAAGAGCTTAGACTGTGGCGCCATTTCGCCGGCCCTGACCACATTTCTTGTGCAGGCATTGGAGCACACGCAGAGGAAGTCTTAACTCCCTGTTCATCCCATTTACCCTTCTTCCCTCCCTCCTTCTTTGCACTTAGCTGAAGTCCTCTTCCTTTAAAAAATTCTGTTCCATCTCCCTGCATGGATGTACACCACAGGCAGACACAGCTCGTGCGGATGCCCTGACCCCACGTGTCTTGCAATCTTTCTCCAGAGTGAGACAAAGGATGTCCCATATGACTGACATGTGAGGTATGCCACGCCCAGCACAGGACAGCTCCAGACCCGGAGTCCTTCCTGCCTCAGACCTGCAGGTGTAGCTGAACACATGCTACAGGGGTGCCCACCTTCACTACAAGGGCAGGAACCATGCAGAGGCCTTGGAAGTCATCCTGGAGCTAGTCCACAGGTGCCTGGAGGAAAATAAGTGCACTCGGTGGAATATCATGCAACCATGAAAAAGAATGGATTGTTGTCATCAAATAGGTACACGAGGAGGAAGCGAGAAATGAAAACACAGTGGTGGGTAGACAGAGACAGAGACAGAGACAGAGAGAGAGAGACAGAGAGAGAGGAGAAGAGAGAAGGAGGAGGAGAAGAAGAAGAAGAAGAGGAAGAGGAGGAGGAGAAGAAGGACAAGAAGAAGAAGAAGACGAAGAAGAAGAAGAAGAAGAAGAAGAAGAAGAGAAGAAGAAGAAGAAGAGAAGAAGAAGGAGAAGGAGGAGAAGGAGGAGGAGGAGAAGGAGAAGAAGAAGGAGAAGAAGAAAGAGGAGAAGAAGAAAGGAGAAGAAGAGGAAGAAGAAGAAGAAAGAAGAAAGAAGAAGAAGAAATAAAAATACAGAGAGAGACAAAGAAAGAAAAGAAAGAAAGAGAGAGAGAGAGAGAGAGAGAGAGAGAGAGAGAGAGAGAGAGAGAGAGAGAGAGAGAACAGAATTCTAACAGAGAAACTCTTCCAGAAAAGGCTATGAGAAAGAAAACAGAAATATTGGCAACAGGAAAAATAATCAAGACATGTTTTCTGTGGGTACAACTATGCCAAAACAGATCCTACTGCTCAGCGTAACCACGATGCATTAATAATAATAACAATAATAATAATAGTAATAGTAATAGTAATAAAGATGGAATGAGACGCCTCCAATAGGATTGAAACTTTGTGTTTGTTTTCCTAATCCTGTTAACTTTCTGTTTCATATGCAGTGATTTCTTAAAAATCTTTTATTTATTTATTTATTTTTATGAGGACAATAGATATATTCAGGGAAAGAAAGCGCCTGTCTACGACAGGAACACGAGGGGGGTCCAGGTGGTTAAGGGGGTTGTCCCCCAAAATTCATGAGCTTTCTTTTCTTTTCTTTTCTTTTTTTTTTTTGGTGGTATCACGAATAGAACTCAGGACCTTGTGCTGGCCAGGCAAGCACTTATTCCACTGAGCCATCTCCGCAGCCCTTTTTATCTTTTCTATGGGAAACAAATAAAAAAGCAGTTGCTCTCCTGCTGAATTAGATAGTTTGTGGTAATGGGGAAAAAATAGAGCATACAAGCTTGCGAAAACTATCGTGGCTTCGCAGGCTCTTGGTTCTATCTCATCTCTATTTTCTTTTTCATGCGCCTCTCATATTTATTTTTCTTGGGGGGTGGAGCTCTGCTTACGTAGCCTTGGCCAGTGAGGAGTACTGCTGATGTCCCAGTGTTTTTGTGGTGCTCAGACTGTGGCTAGGATTCCCGGGAGAGTACAGGAGCCGCGGCACCTAGAATTCCACAGAATCCTCCATGCCAGAGGCGGCCGGGGTTGAGGACACAGGAAGTCTGACTAGGTGGGAGGCTGAGGCAGGAGGGTCACTGTAAGTTGGAGGCTAGGCTGAGCTGGAGAGTGAGATCCCAGCTCTAAGCCAAACTAACTAAGTAACTAACTAAGTAACTAACTAAGTAACTAAGTAACTAAGTAAGTAAGTAACTAAAAAGCAAACAAAGAGAAACGGAAGATCGGCACTCCTGAAGCCTTGCAGAAGATAGTTCACGAAGCGCTTCTCGGGTTGTCAGTCCATCAACTACAGAAAATGTGTGCATAAGAATGGGCTCAGCTGCTCTGGTAACATCAGGGGCATCATTATATCCAGGCGCCGGGGCAGGTGGGCGTTATCGAGGTTTTGGCTTCGGATACAACATCTGTGTGAGGTGTAGCAGCAGGAAATGTGCGAAGAGCACATCTGGGTGGAAGAAAGACTGAGGAACTGAGACTGCACAGCAGAAGAAAAAGCAGGTGCCCCAAATATAATTCTCCCCTTGTACCTGCTCTGTGCCCTGCTTGTCGTGTCCAGGGCTGACCCTTTCTGGAGGGCTAATTATTTCTCCCTACTTTCCTTCTTCTTTCTTTCTTTCTTTCTTTCTTTCTTTCTTTCTTTCTTTCTTTCCTTTTCTCTTTCTCCTTCCTTCCTTCCTTCCTTCCTTCCTTCCTTTCTTTTTCCCTCCCTCTTTCTTTCTTTCTTTCTTCCTTCCGTTCATTCGTTCTTTCTTCTTTCCTTCCTTCCTTTTTCCCTGCTCTTCTGTCTGTTTGAGACAGTGACCCAACTTCTCAGTACACACCTCAGGACAGCCTTGAGCTCACCTAGTACTCCAGGCTGGTTTTGAACTCACAGAGATCCTGCTGCCTCAGCCTCTTCTGTGCTAGCGTTAGAGGCTTATGTGCCAGCACTTAGCCTCTGACTGCTAAGTTGTTCTAGACACCCGATTCAAGCACTGTAAAGTACTGCACGCTGCCATGGAATAAAACACCCAGGACAGTATCACAACGCACGCTCTTCTGTCCCAGTGCATAAAACCTACACTCCTGTATCAGTAGTGGTGGCCTAGCGTAGCTCTATAAGACAGCGATTCAGCCGGATTTCACAGGGTATCATACAACAGTGCGTTTTCTCTCCGGAGCTTATCCCGCAGTTTTGCTTAAGAAATGATGAAGAATGCGGCTGAACAGATAGCTTATCAGACTGAAGTGTCTGCTTGGGCAAGCTTAGGCTGGTGCAGGAGCCACGGTTCTATCCCCAGCACCAGAAGCAGTGGGAGCCACAGAGTGTGGGCGTGGTGGCGTGGGTCAGCAATCACAGTGCTGGGGAGGCTGAAAACAGGAAAATCGCTGTGAGTCAAAGCTACATAGTGAGACTCTGTACCAAATACACTCTAAAAAAAAAAATCAGATCATAAAAAATAATAAATGCGGTGAACTGAGCACACACACAGAATTGTTCTGTCTGTATTGTCATTAAATATCTGGGGACAAGGGGCAGAGCGGTGATGTCCTCTGAAATGTCAGCCTCCTGCTAGGCCGCTGGGGGAACACCTGGAAAATGTCCCTGGAAATTCTGGGATGTTTTTTGGGAGGAGAGGAAAGCCTGTTAGGCCGCTTTTGACAAGTGACAGGATCATAAACCCTTATTTTCCATTTCCGGGTAATCCTCTTAATAGTAGTGTTCGCTGTACACAAACCTTGTTGGGATCTGCCAGGCTGCAAGCTGTGCAGAGGGTGGAAGAGATGCTCGGTGACTTACGTGTTCCGTCCGCTGTAAGCCTCTCTCCTCCAGCAATGCTAAGCGTTTCCTCATCGCCTTCCTCGTGTCCCTAAAAGCCTGAGCGGCAGCCCAGCGGGAAATATTCAGCCACCTCGGTTAAAACCGTTACCCGGCCCCGGCCAGCCGGTTACAAACTTAAGACTGCAGCACTTGGCCAGTGGACTCCCACGAGGGATGAAAATTTAAAAAACTCTCCAAGGGCAAAGGAGACACTTCTGTACCATGGAGTTTTCTCGGGCTTCAGGGCACTCAACGGCTGTTGTCTTATGTTGGCTTCTGTGTCCCTGGAGCTTAAACGCAAACGACACACACGCCATATATGAGGTCTTTCACCGCAGGTCCTCCTGCCGCTGCAGGTTTAGAAATTGAGAATCACAGCTGTGTGCGCCGCGGCCTGGCCCCCAAGTATGTCCTGCGTTAACCTTTTACAGGAATTGCACAGATACTGGAGTTTGGCTTGAGCGGCTACCAAACTCATAATTAAAATGGGTAATGAGGGTGATGTTCGTGGCTGAAGAGAACCATCCGTGCAAACCCAAAATATCCTCTGTACCGAAAAATTTAAATATTACTGCAAGTATAACAGACTGAATAAACACATGAAGCATATTATTATTATTATTATTATTATTAATTATTACTATTACTATTATGATGGCTGGCTCAGCCTGCCCTGTGGCTGGGTCTGGCACAGCATGTGGTGCTGGGGATCTAACCACAGTCCTTGCGGTTGCCTAGGCTTTCCTAAGCTGGCCCTTCAATCGCTAAGCCATCTTGCTGGCCCCATTTTTTTTTTTTTTTTTTTTTTTAATTTTTGCAGGACCAACGCTGTAAGTCACAACCTTGCACTTGACAGGCAGGCACTTGTGCCACGGAGCTATCTCCCCGACCCTGAAACGTGTCTTCTAATGAGCCATAATTATTCCTAAAGAGCAGTTAGGAGTTTGCTATAGAAAAATTAGCATGCCCAGGGACACGTATTTCAAAGGAGAGGTGAGAAGAAAATGACAAACCACATTACTGCATCCAGTGGCTGCGTTGGTTACGTGCCTCTGCTTGCTGAGGCCAGGATGTGGTCCAGCACCGCCATGAGCTGCAGCCCTCCGCCATGCGCTGGACCCTGGGTCAGTCTCAAACTCTGGAAGCGCACCTGGGGATTCTTCGGGGTACGTCTCCACACAAACCATAACCACAGGCATGAAATTAATATGAACCCAAAGGAAGGTGGCTAACAATGGCACAGACCGCAAGGTGACCGTTAAAGTGCAGATGTCTACAGAGGAAAGAGAGATGGAAGATCATTTTTAGAAACCACTAGCAAGAATTAAGCAGAAGGCCCTGTAAGGACAGGACTAAAGGGTAAGTGCCAAGTACAACACAGGCATACCAGCCAGTACCAGGAGAGAAAACATACCACAGGAGGTAGTAAGGGTGTGGCGTTGAAGGAATCCTTGAGAAGAGAGAATAATAATAAAAGCTCATTTTGATTTTTTTTTTCCGACTGGCTTTCTGCATCCTGAGTTTCTACATCGCCTGAAGGACAAACGCTATTGGCGTGGTTAGAGGTATCTCAGGCAAAGAGGAAAATTCAGCAGCCTTTATACAAAGAGGAGATAGACTCTCACTAACCAGGGCGGAAACGGACAGAGGAGTGCACGGCACCAGCGAAGCTCGGGGCTTAAGACTTAACACCAACAAAATAAAATGCAATACGACATTAAACAGGTCTTGTGGGTGCCCAGGAATGCAAAGGGGTACAGGAAGATGAAAATGGAAGATGTCACACGGGCGGAGGAAAATGATCAAGTGAAAAAGTTTAGGAGCCTGACGATTACCTTGTGGCGCAGGGGAAAGTGTAAAAGATGTGATAATTTCACTTTGGTAAGCAAACATTGGCTCTAAAATTTTACGGGAGAAAACACCCAGGTAACACTGGGGCTCACCGGAGAAGAATATTGCCCGAGATGTGAAAAGCAAAGGCTGCGGTTCACTTGAAGAAATTTATGTTTGCTAAACACGACTCAGGAGAGAAAGAAAATCCGACTCGGTGTCTATGGGAACAGACATTATATAAGCAGTACTCAAGTAAAAAAGGAGCTGAGTCAGTGAGATATTTGAACATTGTTCTGTCACTTAAGTTAGTCTTGCAAAAAAAAATAAATAAAAGTAAATAAAGAATATGGGAAATGGGGAGAGAATGGAATTATCTATACTCTATATCTACATGTTTATCTACATCTATACCTATACATGTATCTATAGTATATCTATACTTATATCTATATCTATACCTATCTCTCTCTCTCTCTCTCTCTCTCTCTATATATATATATATATATATATATATATATATATATTTTTTTTTTTTTTTTTTTTTTTTTTTTTTTTTTTTTTTTTTTTTTCCCCAGAGTTGCATTCTAAACATTCTGGAAACTGGCCTGTACAAACAGAGTTTTGCTAAATACCTATACACTTGAGAAAAAATAGACAGCAGTGAGTTTGCTTAAATGAAGCCATAAAAAGAAGAAAAGTAGATAATTATTGCTTACATCCCATGGAAATGTCTTTTATGAGACTTTAGATGTAAAAAATATCTTTTTACCAGAAGAGAAAAACATCAGGGCGTGAGGGAGATATCTCCCTGGAATAAGTGCAAGGTTCCGAGTTCAATCTCTGTACTGTGGGGGGGGGGGGGGAGAAAGACAGAGAGAGAGAGAGAGAGAGAGAGAGACAGAGAGACAGAGAGACAGAGAGAGACAGAGAGAGACAGAGAGAACCACCTGGCTTTGTTTTGCTTGTTGTGAAATCAATAGCAACCGTGAAACAAGGTAGCAGAAATAGGACAACCCGCTCAAGTCCCCTTCTGGCCCTCCTCTCAGACAGAAGCTTTATTTCTGTTAATAAATCTATTCTGCTTATAAAAAAGGTAGCAGAAATAAAACTAATTTAGGTAAAAATAACTTCTATGATGAATATATGGATGAGTGAACCCAATTAGTAAATCTAGGGAGAAGGAGAAAAATCTCCAGCTCAAAACTAAACTCTAGCTAAAAAGTACAATTCATGAGACAGGAACAGAATCGAAATAGAGAAAAAGAAAAGAAATACAAAACTATAGTAGGCAGAAAAATGAATAAAAAATTGCTCAAAAATACAGTAAAATCACCACAGAATAAGTAATAGAAAAGATGTTACATAGTTAAACTATTCCACTGGAGCTGATTTCAGAAAGTTGGCGGCTTGTGTAGTACAGGCACGGAGGAGGCTAAGGCCTCCCTGCCCCAGTTTGTCCCCAACCCAGTCCATCGGGGCCGCCCTGTGCCAACCCACAGCCTGGGTGCTGACACCCCACAGAGCTCAGTGTCCCCGTCCTGGGGTGGCAGAGCCCACATCTGGCGAATCTGCTTCCTGGGTCACAGCCAGCTCCTTCCTGCTGGGTCTTTGGGCCGGAGGGGCGGGGATCTCTCTGGGGTCTCTGTGATGCGGACACAGATCCTATTCTCACGGCGGCACCCTGGGGTCTTTAGTGTATGGACGCATTTCCTGGGGTCTCCTTAAATCCGATTCTTTGAAGGAGTCCTGTAAAAACAATCTGACAAATTATGCGTCCTGTGTTGTGATGTTTCTTTTGCCATTCCCGAGAGCGAAAGTAATAGTAAGCGAAATACATCGGACGCAGGAGCTTCACTATCACGTGCTGTGTCTTATATGGGACACATAGTGTATCAAGAAAAAGCAAAATAAAAGACAGAGCGTAGCAAGAGAGGAGACCCATCCTTCTTCAAGGGGAAGGGAGCTGAGAGCCGGAGGGAAACCGGAGGAGAGGAAGACAAACGGAGATTAGAATGCATACGGTTCTTTTGAAAACGT
>PVJA010005358.1:29500-79844 GCA_004027025.1 Myocastor coypus
GTGTGGGAGCCAAGATTCGAACCACGACATTAACAAACACCAATGATCCACTGAAGAGCAAACACCAGCGTCTTCAGCTTCACCTGCACCATCACCAGAGAAAGGCGCAATCTTGCGGAGATGTCGACCACAGTGGTTGTAGGTGGATATGCGGGTTAGCACCCCAGGACCAGCGAGAAATAAAACCTGGAGGCCCCCAAAGAGTGGCGCTTGGAAGCGGCTGAATGGGGCACCGTTTCCTTTGGCAGGTTGAGAGGATCATCATATCATAATCGTGACAGTGTCCACTGTGCCGGGGAGATAGCTCAGCAGAATAAGCACGTGCCTGGCAAGTGCAGCGTCCTGAGTTCAATCCCCCGTACTGTAAAGAGTACCGAAAAGAGACAACTTGATAAGCGAAAGCACAGTCAAGGACATTACCAGTGATGCTTTTAAATACACCAGAGAAATCAGTGGAAGCTCTGTGGAAGCTCTTCATTTTAAAGAATGAATCATTTTCTTTTTTAAATGTATTTATGCATTCGGTAGAGGGTCTCGCTAAGCAGCTGTTACTTGGAGTGATCCTCCTGCCTCAGCCTCCCCAGTACCGGGATGACAGGCGTGCACCAACATAACCCCTTGGGTAGCCAGCAAGGTGCGCCTGGGGTCCCAGCGCCAGAATAGCATGCGGTACCTGGGATGAAACCCAGGTCTTTGTGTTTGCCAGGCAGGCGCTAATACAGCCTAGCTGTCCACAGTCCCATTTTAATTTCTATATACAGAATGTAGAAATAAAAGTGTTCTGTTACTCATGCTGTGGAACTAACAGTAGTTTGCATGAAAACCAAAAAAGTTCAGCATTCGTAGGGGAAAGTATAGCTCTCTAACTGTTCACAGCAATAAAATAAAATAAAATAAAAAGAATGTATCATTATGCATAGTTAAGAGTAAATACAATATACTAAAGGATATATTAGGTGTCTCATGCAGTTTTAATCTTGGAAAGGTCTGTTCAATAATTTAGTTTATGAACAAAGCAAGGATAAGCCATTAATGACATTGGAAGACAGGGAATCATGTGATTTACGAGCTTACGCGATCCATCTAAGAGAGATTTATATTTCTTAATCTAAAAATGGTAACTGGCCAACTGCAAATATGAGATGCATCGTCCCCATCTGAGAATCCGTGTTGTCCCAAAGGAGGGCCCACCAAGACGACCACGTCAGGGTCAGCCAGATAGCTTAGCAGATTAAAGGGCCTGCTTAAGGAGCTGCACAGGCCAGGGTTCGATCCCGGATCACATGATCAAAGATATTCACATTTCCATTCATGGACACAAAAGATTCTCTGTAAAATTTGTTGAAGGAAGCTGCAAATGAGATTGCATAAAACAAGTAGATGTGTCAAAGCATTTCCTTTAAAAAACTTCATGTCAAATCCCGTTGCCTGAAAAGTGCCTATAATTGGGTTTGGGAAGACAGCTCCGTGGTGTAAGAGCGTGTAAGAGCAAGCACAAGGACCCAGGTTCAACCCCCAGCACAGCAGCCACGGAAACTGGATATGGCGGTGCACCCCGTAATTCCAGGGCTGAGGAGGCTGAGACAGGATGATCACTAACAGCCAGAGCAGCAGAGAGAGGGCCTGAAAACTACTAAACAAATATTGAAAGATTCTCATGGTCCATCATACATTACAGTAAACGTGCCAATCCCTGAGAGGCCACGAATTTCTGTTGGTGTTATAATCTCAAAGGATCAGTTAACATAATTAATTGCTCATCTGGCTCATCTGGAGGGGTGATATATATATATATATATATATATATATATATATATATATATATATATATAGTGATGTTTCCTAGCCATGGGCCAAATGTGAGTTTATATGAGTCTATATTAACTCTAGCAGGCCAATCAAATAGCTCAATTAATAGTTACTCAGGCTTTTATTGAAATGGTTTTTAAATGGAATATTCTATCGTTCTCTGTTGCCAGGCCCGGAGAAAATATTATTCACGTTATGTTTCACTTGGGGGCTTTTGCACAGCAGGAAGCGATTCCCTGGAAAGTTTGGGGGGCTGCCTCTCCCGCGGATTACGGCTGGGTATGCAAATGGCAAATAGCAATTAGTCACATGGTAAACACAGCGAAGCGCCCGCAGTAGAGCCCCAGTGGGGTCCCCTGGGTTTGCAAATTGATTTCAGGAGAAGCTTGGCCACACTCGTGTGTCAGCGGGGAGAGTTGTGCTTTTCGAGGAATTCTCTGAGAAGTCCAGAGTAACAAAGTGCAACCGAGAAAGAGAAGCTAAAGCTCCCGTAGGAAATCTGTGGACTGGAAAACACGGAGGAGGAAATCTAACACACACACACACACACACACACACACACACACACACACCTTTCTGAATTGGAGTTCACTGGTAGTCTCAGGTTTGTAGACAACGTAGGGAGAGCCCAGGTTAAAAAGTACCGTGTTTAGAAATGAGCATGGGATGTAATAGCGACGTCAGTCTTGGCTCCAGTGATACCCTCCTCTGGAGCTAGAAGCAACTTTTTGTTGCTGTTGGACGGAGTGCTTTTTTTTTTCTTTTTGAGACAGGGTCTTGCTATGCAGTCCAGGCTGGCCTTGAGCTCACTTTTGTAGCCCAGGCTGGTCTTGAACTCATATCGATCCTCCTGCCTCAGCCTCCTGAGTGCTGGGATTACAGCCATGCACCACCACGCCTGGCTTCCGGAGTGCTTTTTTTAAAAAATTGCATTTAGTAAGAAATAACAATGTGGAAGTTTCAAAACCCGTTAGTAGTACCTTTCAGGTATTGGATGCAATGCATAATCTTGTCCTCCTAGTAGTTATAAAGAGCAGAGCGTAGGCGTGATGACCCTTCTAATCATTATTGGTACAACCAAATTTCTTCTCATTTCACTAAGAGAAAGTAGTTGTATACATAATCCCATGTTCCATAATCGCAGTGCATTACTGGTAAAACTAGCAAGGTTGGAAGCTGTTGATTTAAGCCTTTTACAGCTCAGCATGCTAATCTAGCTTTCCATTTTATGCCTTGTGGTTACACTTTTCTGGTGGGTGGTAAAGGGCAAGTTAAAGCAAGACCTGTATAACAAAACATGTAACTTTTGTATCTCCCAAGGTCAGTCCAATCCCCTCGGGATTTACCCTGAAACCATGTACAGTGCTTTGTAGAGCTGTTGTTAGTGTGAGCTATCGGGATGAGTCACGGCCATTGTTTGACCATTTTGCTGTCTGTGAAAGCCCTAGACAATGCTTTCTGTCTAGGTGACTGTCCTTAGGTACAGTGCACATGTTGAATAGAAGAATTTTTTTTTTTTTGTCTTTTTGAGACAGGGTCTCACTATGCAGCTCAGGCTGGCCTTGAGCTCACTTTTGTAGCCCAGGCTGGTCTCGAACTCGCATCGATCCTCCTGCCTCAGCCTCCCGAGTGCTGGGATTACAGGCGTGCGCCACCACGCCCAGCTTGAATAGAAGAAATTTTTGAGAAGGAGCATGAACTTTTATGGCTACGGAGATTTGAATTTAAACTCACATGATTTATCTATTCAAGCAGTATGGTCTTTTGAGGGGCTATTGTGACAAGTCTTGCTAGAGCGTGTGTAGGGTTATTCTGCTGAATTTAAGCACCCACAATCTTTAGACTGGCTTCAAGGAAGAAAGGGTCCTTCACAAACTTCTGCAAATACAGCTCTCTAACTGCTGTGGCACACCCATCTCTGATAAACTGAAAGAGAAAAGCGGGACAGATTCCTCGGGGAAAATATATATATTCCATATATAATACATTATATATAATGTTTATGTTATGTATATTATGTATATACAACGGTCTTGTGTGTGTATATATATATATAATATATATATATCTCCATCGTTTTTCTCAAGCATGCTATGAGTATCCTGGCAGAAAATGAAATTGGGAGTTTGCCCGACTCCGTGTGATCTGTAGGAGCATCAGAGATAGAAATGTCACACCTGACTTTGACGGGGGAGATAACTGTATCTCCAGGCTGAGGGTGCGGTCCCCTTTTCCTGAGTTCAGATGTTTGCTTATGGAATGCTGTCCAGGTAGAATTTGCACTGTATTTCCAGTCTAAAAGCAGCTAATCTGCATGTGTCATTGGGGACGGTTCCTAAATAAGAACCCAAAGCTTAAGAGTCAAGGGTTCGGTGAGAGATTCGAGGTCAAGTTAGGCTTTGGGTTTAAGTGCTTGGTGGTGAACTTAGATTTCCCATGGGATGTGGGGGGTTGACTGTTATATGAAAAAGATTTCACTCGTGTTAGAAATAGTGGTCAAACATTAGGATCACGTTCTCCTCCAGAGGGTTTGTTTGGGAGTGCGGTCCACACACACACAGACACACAGACACACAGACACACAGACACACACACACACACACACACACACAGACATTATCTGCAAACCTTCTGAACTTACGGGAAGTTTGTGTTCACTCGTAATCTTACATACAAGAGATCATCATATTTGCATGTCATCAGGGTAAGGTGAAAGGATTGCCAAGTCTTTGTGATAACCTTGGCTGGCCTGGGGAGATAGCTCAGCGGGTTGAAGAGCCTGCCTGATACGCACAAGGATTTGGGTTCTGTTCTCTGGTACCGCATGGTATGCTAGTCGCTGAACTGAGGGTGTGCTATGTAGGTCACTGAAATTCGGCATGGAGCCGCATGCCGGTAATCCCACTCTGGGGAGGCTGAGACAGGAAGATCACTAGAACTCTAAGCTGCATAGCGAGACCCTGTATCGATTAGTAATAGCAACAACAACAATAATAATAACAAAATACCCATTGCTTTGTAGTTTTTGTTTTAACCCTTTCAATGTAATGCTTAAATATTTTACATCTTCTATATCCAATTATTTCTACTATTCTAATATTTCTATGTTGTGGAAAAAACTGCAAGGTTTTGAAGCTTTATGTTTGCCATATCATCATTGTAATGATTACTATTGTGATTATTTCTTATGCTTTCTGGAGAGGTGTCCCCCCTAAAGCCTCAGGTCATTGTGGAATGGCTTCTGGAGCTTGTCGTTGATTACTGAGGGTGTGAGTGCTGTTCTCTGCCCTGTGTCCCTCTACCTTGGAGCCAGCTGAGGATGGAATAAAACCTCCACTAACCTTGAGCTAAATCGACCTTCCTCCCTTCATTTTGAATGTTGGGTGTTTGTTGTAGCATCCAGGAAAGAAGACTAACTAGGACATTATTCTAGTCGCTGATATACTTGTTGTTTCTAAAGAGGGTCTCGCTAAGGAGCTTAGGGGCCAGGAATGACCACAGCTTGCTACCCTCTTGCGTCTGCCTCCAAAACTCTTCAGATTTCAAGCTTGCGACACCATACCTGGCCTTCCACGTGCCTTTCTGATCGTCATTTTCTACCATAAGAATGAAAAGGATCAAGGTTCCCCGGCAGGGATTTGAGTTTGCCAGTATATCCAGCAATTAAAATAAGATGCAGAAACCTGGATCGAGTTTGCAGGAAACACCTGGAATAGCTTGGCTTACTTGGTAGGATCCTCTTTGCCAGATGTACTATGTCCCTGTGCTTAGCTTCCTGAAGGGTTATTTCCGCTTTGATGTTCGGGTTTCAAAGGTTTTTTCGGAGCTAAACATATTACCCAGGTAAAATAGCAGCAATATATATAGACACGGCCCAAAACCTCTGCGAAAGGAGTAGGGAACCACGGGGGGATAACATGTTATTTCATCATCTGTCAGACTACATTCCAGAAAGCTGGAAGACTTCAGAGTGGACGGTGATACTGGTAGAAGACTAAATATGCACAACGGAGAGGAGATTTGGGGGGAAATGAGGGTGGAGAAGTCAGACGAGTGCATACACAGCACAGCTGGGGTGCATGTATGGCTAACTTGTCTCAGTGTGTGCTTTTAAACAGTACAAGTTAGTGTTTGCAACTTTTACTTTGGCGTAACCCTGTGAGCTAATATCTGTAACCTGAGCAACTACATGGAGAATAGCACTGTGCAGTATAACGACCGTCGCTGAATATCTTTCATCTTGTTCTTTTAAATGTGTACTGTTTCCAATGTCTTATCCATTAATATGACACTACTTACAATAAACTAAAAGCTGAGGAGTTAAAAGGACCCAAAAAACAAGGTTTAACAAAAGGAAGAGTCAATGTTTAATTGCTTGACCAATCTTGCATATCTATACGTGTTAGTCTAAGCCACAAATGTGACCATAACGCTATGTAATATAACAACCATTGTTAATTTTTTATTGTTTTGAAATTGTGTACCATTTCTATTGTATATTGCTTTGTTTCTGCCTTTGTTTTTTTTAATATTTGTTTCTTCTCTTTAAAATAACAAGTAAGTAAATAAATATGCTCAAATACATTGTATCCCAGGTGTGTTCTATGCCAGGAGCTGCATTTTATTGGAAAAAGAAAGCAAACTCTCAATTTTAACACTTAGTAAAATAAAAAGACAGACTTCACGGACTCCATCAATAGCTCTAACTTTACATGTATTTTACCACTGCAAGAAGAGGCAATGATTTGATTTAAAAAGTCCTTTTCCTATCTGGTGCTCACATTTTACCATTAAAGTTTCTATTATGGCTTACTTCTTAATCAAACTCTAATGTAACAAGAGACTTTGAGAGGTTTAAGTAGATCCGTCAGGCATTGCTTTCAAAGTTGTGTTCCATTTGCTTCGTTAAAAGAGGCTAATTCTCTTCCCTTCCATCAAGTCACGCGAGAGCTCTTACCTTCCTCATAAAAGCAGAGAAAAATGGCAGAGCAAGGGCTTCCAATGGTGTGCAGTACATGAAAAGCGATAGGGAACACAGAGATACCACTTGAATCTATTTTTTTTTTTATTATCCCTTTTGGTGTTTATTTTAGCTGAGCAAACGTGGATTTCCATTAAGCAATTTCTTTAAAAGTCCTTTCCCCCCACATCACTCCATTATATGTTATGGTAGCACTGGAGGAAGTTTTAATGCGTAAGGCAAAAAAAATAATGCATCAGAAGAGCTAAGCTATTGCTTGAAAATTTGTCCTCTTAAGGTTGCAGTCAGTGGAGAAAGAACCATAGATAAAAGGTTATTAGCTTGGATATTATTCTAATCAGGAAGACAGAGGGAGAGGGAGAATGGGAGGGAGAGAGAGAAAAGGAGGAAGAGAGACAGAGACAGATAGACACAGAAATAACAGAGAACTTTGTAATCAAAGTGATTTATTTTTCTTTCATCATTTTGTACTCTTTAAAAAAAGAAGAGACTCAGTATTGCTCTCCAAGGAAAAACTCAAATCGGTAATTGAAGACTGAGCACAGCAAATAATAACAACGTTCTGCAGGTAAGATGGTGATTGTAATGTAAATTTTATTAGAGACATTTAACTTTGGGAAGGGAGCTCTAGGGGTGGAAAGTCATTACGCCGTTCTTCCCAGGAACTCAGCACGTCCGAAGAGCAAGATTACAGCTCAAGGTGTTCTCCGGTGCTCTGCCTGTGATTGCAAGATGATTAAACATGCAAATATTGCCAAGTGGCTGATTTATGGTAATGGGGCTGACTTTGACTCCTAGTTTGTAGTTGATAAAGAGAAGATGGAAACCTGTGATTATGCAAAAGGACAAAGACTCTGAAGTCAGGGCCCCCAGCACGGCCCTGCCAGGGCATTTTGTCAGGTTGGATGAAAAGCACCTCTTGTTTGGTCAGCTCTGTGCTGCTCCTGGGATCCAATCTGACTTACAGGGTGGCTCATGGTTTTAGGGGTGTCTGGGCTCAGGGTTTTAGGGGTGTCAGGGCTCAGAACTTTAGAGGAGTTCAGCTATAGCAGGCTGAACCTCACGTAGCAACGTCAGGGCACAACCACATCACCACGTCCTCCAGCTAACTGTGACCCACTGGGGAGTAGGGCGCCTCTGAGATCTTGGGGTGCCTTCATCCCCGCCAGCTGGGAATCAAGATAAACTGTCAGGTATGTCAAAATGGTAACCATTGTATAGGAGCCCAAGCAGGTCAGTTTCAGGGTGGAGAGATCAAAACTCAAACGAGACAGCGGAACCCTGTAGAGATGGCAGAGATGCTAGAAAAATATTTCCAGGTACCAATGTCTTAAATAAATAAAATAAAAAAGGAATTTGGGTAGGGCGGAGATATGTCAGAGGTGAGAAGATACTGAGACGTCACTCACTGCTGGTAGGGCCAGGGGTTGATTATGGTGTAACAGGAGGTGCATAGCACAGTAACACATCCACATTTCGGATTTCCCCTGGGAAACCACTGGGTAAATCAGTTGTGCAGCTATTCTTGGGGATGCCAGACCATGGCTTGGCAGGATAAGTGCTCCAATCTTAACCTGCTGGTGGAGAGAAATTCTGTGGGCACATTCTAAGCATGTTTTCAAATCTCTTCCTTCCTTCCATCTTTCTTTCTTTCTTTCTTTCTTTCTTTCTTTCTTTCTTTCTTTCTTTCTTTCTTTCTTTCTTTCTTTCTTTCTTTCTTTCTCTCTTTCTCCCCTTCTCCCTTTCTCTCTCTCTCTTTCTTCTTTTCCTTTCCTTTCCTTTCCTTTCTTTACTTTTCTCTTCTTTTCTTTTCTTCCATCCTTCATTCGTTTCTTTCCTTCCTTACTCGGTACAGGGTCTCATTATGCTGCTCAGACCCCCAGAGATCGTCCTGTCTCATCCTCCCCAGGGCTGGGATTACACGTGTGCACCACTACCCCGGGTTTCAGTGGCTAACTCTGTCTGTGATATGAGTGATCGAACACAGGTCCTTGCACCTGCCCTAGGTATCTATCTCTCCAGACTCTCAGGAAACTTTTGAAAGCAAAAAATTCTGAACCTGTTCAGACATCCTGCTTGAGCGGAAAAAGAATCTACAAATAGGATGGTTTTGGGGAGCCAGGACATGGCACCCTTGTAGGGGACGAGCAAAGTGAGGTAGGCACAAAGGAATTGGTGAGATAGCATAGTCATTACCAAACGGGTATCATCCAGTCTGCCCAAAGTAAACTGAAAACACGCAGGCTTGCATATGTGTACAAATTGTGTGCAAAGTTTCAGATATCGAAGAAAGATATATCTGGGAAAAATAATGTGAGCACAGACATTGTTGGTGTTTTTCCTGTATGTGTCAACCTTACAGTGAAGATATTCACTGGTAGCTTCATGACACGCAGACCAAGGCACAAATTTAAACAGGAAACGAAATAAATATTCATCTAAGTGTTGTAACTGTGAGGCGGAAAGGAACAGACAAGATTTTAAAAATGTTCCAATTTTGGCCCCGGCAGGATGGCTCAGTGGTCTAAAGCGCCTCCTTAGGAAAGCTTAGGCGGCTGCAGGGACCGCGGTTCGATGCCCGGCACCACACGCTGCGCCAGCCCTGCCCTCAGGGCAGGCTGAGCCGGTCATAAATAAATAAACAAACAAACAAACGAAAGTTCTGAAGAAAAAAAAAAAAACTAAAAAATGTTCCAATTTTATAGCTGCAAATGAAAATAAATGGAATTCAGTTCAAGAATGGATTGTGCTATATGCTATTAAAAAGAATAAAAATTTATTGAAATTTGACTTTAAAGAGAAATATATATATATATATATATATATATATATACACACACACACACACACACACACACACACACACACATATAAATAATACATATACTCATGTTTGTGTAAATTGTTATTTTCTGTGGGGATAAGTGTTACTAAATTTGTAGCGTCAAAGTGACCCTCAGACAATAGAAACGTCAAAGCGCATGGGATGTGAACCAGAAATGGTGCTCCTAATTTGCGTCCCAACACATGAACATGATGTCTGCTGTGTCCTTATTCCGTGTGGCCTTTTGGTTCCCAATACAAGTAACACGATGCCACGCTGACAAATAACACCTGGTCCTGACATTTCCAGTCCGCGCTGAGCTCTTCTGCTACTGCAGTGAGAAACGCCCTCTTGGGGATGTCATCGTTTTCTTTATTTTTGTTTTTGAAAGAACACAAAAAGTAGCAAAATTAGAATCCATAGAGTGTCACTGGACCAAGTGTTAGGAATTCCATCGCGGTTGCTATAGTGTATGCTGTGCTTTTCAAAATAGTTGTTCAGCTTACCCGATATATAGCGAGGAGGGTTCGTGCAGGAAAAGGTGCACAAGAAAAGAAGCATTCTCTGTTATTTTCAATAGAGCAGCAGAAATCAGCAGCGTAATTATCCAAGCATATATATACATATATATATTTCTTTACCCTATTTTCCTGCATGCCCGTTGTTCTTTCTCTTCAAAAAAATTTTTTTAGGCTCCCTTTTCACAGTACGTGCTGTACCTTTCGGCCTACTGTCTCCCTAGAGGAAGAACCTGAACGAGCCATCAGTTTCTATTATGAGGCAAAAGCAAGTAGACGCGCTCCATGCCTGAGCTTGAATGCTGTCACTGCCCAGGGTCTCCGTTCACTCCTTGGGCACCGTCTACATGCCCAGCCACCTCATTCTCTGAAGACCACCACCTTCTCCTTTCTCAACGTAAGTGCATTTTAAAAAAAAATTATTTATTTTATTTTTCTTGTTTCAGAACCTCTGTTTGTTTGTTTGTTTGTTTTTTATGGTTGGCTCAGCCTGCCCTAAGGGCAGGGCTGGCGCAGTGTGTGGTGCCGGGGATCGAACCGCAATCCTTGCAGCTGCTTAAGCTTTCCTAAGCAGGCGCTTTAGATCCCTGAGTCATCCTGCCGGGCCCCATAGCTGGATTTTCAACAATAGTCCTGATGCTGCAGTTGGAGGTCCCCTGCCCTAGTCTGTCCCCATGCTAGACCATCAGGGCCGCCCTGTGCTACCCCACAGCCCGGGTGCTGAAGCCACGCACAGCTGGGGGGGGGCCTATCCTGCAGGCTGCGGCCAGTGTCTTCTGAGGCTGCTTCCTGGATTACAGCTGGGGCCTCCTCAATGAGTCTACCTGTGACAAGCGGGCGGGGAGCTTTCTGGGGTCTCGGTGACGAGGTCATGGAAAGAGACTCCCCCCTGGGGACCCCAGAACCTCATCAGTTCTTCATGTCTGAAAACAGTCACCATGGGGTGAGGATTAAGCATACGCGTTTGAGGACACACAGACAGACAGACACACACACACACACAGACACACAGACACACACACACAGAGTCATCTCATGGAATTCACTTATAAATCCAACATTATTCCGACTCTTAAAGTTCTACAGTATTCGCTTCTAAAATTGGGCCAGACGGTGGGGAAAAAACGGTGAAGTCGAACGCGTAGGAGAGCGGAGCCCAGTGACGGATAAACATGCGCGGGGCAGTGCGGGGAGCTGAGAGAGCTGTACTGGGAGACACAGAGGTTACAGAGAGGCGAAATTCAAGGCCCGCACGGGGCAGAAGGAAGTAGGCCAGGATGCACTTGCGAGCAGCTTAAAGGAGACAAGGGTGGGCTCTTGTTGGGGTGCGGGGTGCAACCCAAGAAGCCCAGAACGGAGGCAGGGTGGGAAATACATAGGGTAGTGTTCTCACAGAGGTGGGTGACGTGGAGATTTCCTGCAAAGCACAGCACGCATCCCTGTCGCCTTTTGTGGGTCGCACTGTCTGTGTTTAACCGTTTTGCCTGTGAACCTGCGGGTGTGTAGCAAGTATGGCGAGCGATGTAACGGCGCCAGTCTGTTGGGAGGTAAACTTGCAACCCCAGCGCCCTGGGAGGCAGAGACAGTAACATTGCAATGGACTTCTCCACCCCAGGGGTACAGAAACACAGCCGGAGCCTGTCACACAGGGAACTACTCATGAAAATAAAAGCAGAGTAAATAAAACCTAAAGCCAATGTCTGCGTGTCGCTTAACAGAATGATCCTGGGTTCCATTCCCAGGGCATTCAGCAAAGAGACCACAGTGTGTGTGTGTGTGTGTGTGTGTGTGTGTGTGTGTGTATGTGTGTGTGTATGTGTGTGTGTGACTGTTTGCTGACAAATTTCTTAACCTGCAAATGTTAATGGATGGAATAGAACTTTTTTTTTTTTTTTTAGGACTGGGGTTTGAACTCATGACCTTGCACTTGCCAGGCAGGCACTTGTGCCATGGAGCTACTTCCCCAGCCCTGAAATGAAGTTTTTTAACCTAGTTGTCTCAGCGGGTTTGTGGATTCATGGGACTTTGCCTCAAAATAGCAAAACAGTTTTTTTTAAAAAAAGGGGGCTGCAGATGTAGTTCCATGTGAAAGCCCTGAGGAATGACGAAAGCCATAAAAGAAAATGTGGATAAGAAAAATTAAATAAATCCGCCTCAGCTCAGCATGCCCACCAAATCAACATGCACACAGGGAACTTCTCGTGTGGGCGACAAAACATGATATTTAAAGATTTCTCCATCGGCTGTTACACAAACATGGCGCAAAGCTCTCTCTGAGCTATTCTGAAGAGAAACTTCTAGGTTCCTGGGTAGACAAGTGAGCCATGCATTGTACGCATGTGTGGAGTTGTGCTGAATTCCCTTAACATCTACACTGAATACGTCCTCACAGAGAACACCTGGGTGGTGAGATAGCTCAGCGGTCTAAAGAGCCTGCTTAGGTCAAGCTTAGGCAACCGCAGGGACTGCGGTCTGATTCCCGGCACCACAGGCTGCGCCAGCCCCACCCCCAGGGCGCGGTAAGCTGGCCATAGCAAAACTAAATAAATACAACTAAGAGAGAAAAAAAAGAACAAAAACTAAAGTTAGGTGTGATGGCTACTGCCTACAGTTTCTGCTGATAGGCTGAGGTAGGGTGATTGCAAATGCTAGCCAAGCCTCTTGGTAATTCAGAAATTCAGCAAATCTCTCTCTCTCTCTCTCTCTCTCTCTCTCTCTCTCTCTCTCTCTCTGTCTGTCTCTCGGTGGCGCCAGGGATTGAACTCAGGACCTTGCGCTTACCAGGCAAGCATTTATTCCACTGAGGTATCTCCCTGGACCCCTCTCGGTGTTTTTGTTTGTTTGTTTGTTTTCAAGAAAGAAAATAGAAAAATAGGCTGCGGGTGGTGGTGCATGCCTGTGACCGCAGCATTTGGGACACTAATGCAGAGGGATCACTGTGCCCTGGAGACTGGTGTGGGCTACAAAAGTGAACTCAAGGCCAGCCTGAACTACATAGCGAGACCCTGTCTCAAAAAGACAAAGACGAAGAAAGAAAGAAAGAAAGGAAGGAAGGAAGAAAGAAAAAACATTTGGGAAGCAGCTCTTCAAGAAATTCTTGGGATCATTCCCAAAGCCACCAAATAAATGCCTAAATAAATAAAGAATACAATACAATTGAAGAAACTGAATTTTGAAGGGCTACGTTGTAATTCAACTCTTTGGTATAGATTTCAAATTCCGTAAAATTTCTCCCCTCAACTGCCAGGACTAAACATCAAAAATGTCTGGGTGCTTACCCACTAGTCTTGCATATATCTTTTTCTTTTCTTTATTTGACGGAAAATTTTGCTAAGATATCCAGGCTAGCTGGTAACAAGGATCCTTCTACCTCAGCCTCCCTAGGACCTAGAATTACAGGTTTGTGCAGGGATTTTAGACATGATTTTTTTGTTTTTGTAATTAATTGTTGGGTTCGTTTCAATGAGAAATAGCAATGAAACAGTTTCTGAACAGGTTAGTAGGACTGTCACACTAATTAGTACACTGCATATTGTTATCTTCATTGGAACGGTTTGGAGGACAGGATGCAGCCAAGATATCTCGTCTAAATAATGGTTTTCATGCTCACAGTCAAAGTGAGAGCACTACGAAAGATGAGGCGGGAGTTCTGTGGCGGCCAGGGGCAGTCGGTGTCCTTCAAGGATTCCTCCCTCCTCTTGGGGAACTGGAGTGAGCCAGAAGCAGCCCCCTTTTGCAAAAAGCACGTCCTGTGGAGAGTGTCCTGCGGCCGCCAGGCCCGTGTTTGACCCTAATGAAGCTGGAACTTATGCTCAGACCCAGAGACCCAGGAAGGGACAACACTGGCTCAGTGTCTCAGGTTCCAGGCAATGTGGACAGCTGCTGCGGAAACTCAAAGTCTCAGCTCAATTTTGTCATCAATTATCTGGAAAATTTCAAGACGGGGAGAGCCCATTTTTGAAAGCTTGCATGGCCGCGGCGGGATATACGCACATCTGGGGAGCCAGAAGTAAGGAGAATCTGCCGTCTTCCGTGAAAGGCTGTGTATTATTGTTATGGATGAGGGCTCAGCTTTTCTGCTTTCTTTTTCTCTTATTCTTCATGTCTTTCTTCCTGCTATTTCTCCAGAAGTCACGGGAAAACAGAGGTGATACTGAAGAAGTACAACTCCGATTCGCAAAGGTGGGGCCCACACGAGATTTTGGCATGTGCTGTCTTTCGCAGACTTTGGAATACTTCCAAGCACACCATGAGACATAGTTCGTGTGGGACCCAGGGATAAACAGGGAAAGAGAGCGTTTGGATCTGATAGGACTTGTCTACACCGTTCGAGGGTGCTTTTCCACAATATTTCACTAACTGTCTTTGTTTTCTTTCCTTTTCTTTTGTGGAACCAGGAATCGAACTCAAGACCTTGCACTTGCCGGGCAGGCACTGGGGCCCCTGAGCTATCTTCCCGGTCCCTAGAGTATCTTTCTAGGTGAAGCTTCGTGGTGTGCTAATTTCCACTGGCAGCGTGGTGACAGGACTCAGTCAGACTTCTGGATTCCGTTGGATGCCAGAGTTTGAATTTCTGAGTCAAGAGCACTCTGTCGGCAGCAGATTTATATATATCACTGTTCCATCATGCTGATACGAATGGTTTCTTCTTCTTTTTTAAAAAATGTATTTAGTACAGTGTCTCACTACAGAGATCGGACTGGTAGTGATCTTCCTGTTTTCACTCTCTGAAGCAGTGGGATTACAGGTATGTGCCACCACGGCCAGTCTCAGTTGACATCTCAGCGCAGTACACCAGGTATCAAATCCCAGGCCCTGTGCCTCCCTAAGCAGGTGCCTTACTCTACTGAGCTGTCAGGCCAGCATTAGTGTTACAAACTATTTCTAGACAGAGATAGTACGCAGTGTTGCCATAGGTTGTTACCGTACAGTGCTACTGTACGTTGTTAGTATGTGCTATTATATATAATGGTACTACTGCGTGTTTGTATACAGCGGTACTGTTCATTTTACTGTGATAAGAATAGCACAGCTAAAGTCTACAGTGGTACTATATATTATTGCTATGTAATTTACTATAGTTGCCGGACCATGGTGGTACAAGGCTGTAGTCCCAGCACTTGGGAGGCTGAGGCAGGACGATCGGTGCAAGCTTGAGACCATTCTTGGCTAGAAAAAGTGAGTTGAAGGCCAGAATGGAGTGCATAGTGAGATCTTGTCTCAAAAAACACCAAAAAAAAGGTAATGTATTTTTTAGTATATATTATTACACATTGTTTCTGTGTGGTAAATATATATGTCCCCTTATATTATTTTGTATATGTAGTTGCTATATGATGTTTCTAAGCGCCATCTTTTTTTCATTTTTTATTGTTTTTAAGGAGAGTGCAAATTAAAATTAAAACAACAAAAAAAGTACGTGATACAGATTGTGACTTAACAAAGTAGTATGAATTTGACAGTATTTGTTGTAGTACGTAGAGTTGCCTTCCAGCCATTTAGTCATATTGCTGGCTATATGTATGTAAAATTGCAAGAAGATACAAGGATGTAAGAAAAAAAATTGAGGCCGGGGAGATAGCTCAGGGGCACAAGCGCCTGCTTGGCAAGTGCAAGGTCCTGGGTTTGATCCCTGGTTCTGCAAGGAAAGAAAGAAAGAAAGGAAGGAAGGAAGGAAGGAAGGAAGGAAGGAAGAAAGAAAAGAAAAGAAAAGAAAAGTAATTTCAAAAAGGAGACAAACAAGATGAAGGCCTTAGCTCCTTTTTTTTCTATAGAGCAGGAGAAATGCATGGTACAATTATTGTGCAAACCCTCCTGCTTACAGTTATAGACAATTCTCTTTTCTTCACTTGCTCTGCTACCCTTCTCCTCAGTTCAGGAGCTGTCTTCTTTTGAATAAATTTGTTCCCTTTTGCCAGTATCTATCTTACCCTGGAGAGTTTTTTTTTTTTCTCTTTCAGGTTCTCATGCTAAGGAGACAATATGATGTTTGCGCACATAGAGCTGATTAGCTTGCCTTGAGAGTACATTCTCTGATTGCATCTATTTACCATCAAAAGACTGAAGTTTCTCCGGCTTGATAGCTGAGTACTCCTCCACTGTGTAAAAAGACTACAAATTCTTTATTCTTTACTTGATGAGTATTTTGTATTTCTCCAGGTTTAGTTAGGGCACGGCTATACACCCAGGTGCACATATATGGCTGTGGTATAAGGTTACCGGACACTTTCTTTTTTAATGCAGCCGCTAGGTAATATGATACTAATTGATACTCTACAATATCGCCCTGTGTTGATCCTTCTGGGCATTCCTCTGCAATACCAGTGGTGCTATACAGTGTTACCATTCAGTTTAACAGAAGATGCCAACATAGAGTGTTTCCATACAGTGATGCTGTAGATCATTATGGTTAGAAATTCCTGTGTTGCTACGGTTTGCCCGTTCCAGTGCTGCTATCCAATGTCAAGTTGATTTCTTTCTATGCGTGGCTCTTGTCTGCTGTGGTCTATTGCTCTTATGCAGCTACCCCTGAAGGCGGCTTGTACCTAGCGTTAGAGAAACTCTCTGTTGTACTGTCGTTGGTTTCTATGCAGTATTGGTAGTGAAGATCGCTGTACAGTGGGCTCTGCATCATGAGTATCACAGTGTTACCAGAAAGAGCTACTAAAGATGTTAATATAGGTTGTCAGCATCTGCCGCTATACCTCCTTGCCATATGTGCTTGTGTTCCTGCGAAGTGTGCGGTGTAATACAATCACTGAACCGTGTGACGATGCGAGCTGACACCCTGGTAGTCTCCCGCTGCAATGCCAAGACCACCCGTGGCTGCACCGGGCTGGGGCCTTCGCTCCATTCCTGGGCCCTGCTATTGTAAAATGCTTCCCTGTGGTGCTACTACACAAGGCTACTACATTGCAATAACACAGTACCTTTGTGTGCACTGTTCCAAAGCCATGCAGTGATGTTGTGTAACGTCACAGTGTTACTGCAGGATGTTAAGATAGAAGCATGCATGTTAATCTATGTTGATATCAAAGTTACTAGAGAGTTGTATTATGCCATGTTTGTGCCTTTTGATTCTCTTGGTTCTGTATACTACTTACTATTGATCGATTGATTGCTACGCATTGATTCCGGAATCTCCTCAGCTGGCCTACATCGGTGCGCTGTAGCAGAAGCCCAAAAGTACGTCTCCGTTTGGGCCACCACTGCACACAGAATTTGTGAAACAAATTGGAAGGGTTTATTCTCAACATACAATATATCAACACCATACGTTGTGTGATTAACAGTCTCAAGACTGATGACAGTATATAATTAAACTTAATCAGACAGTTGGGGTAGAAGGTATTTTTAGAGATTAATGTAGAAGTTGTAATGTGGGAACGCAGCCATTAGGGTCCACCCTGAAATTCAGCTGTTATTAAAAAAGAAAAAAAGATTCCCAGCTTCAATCCTAACCACTAGGCAGCTACACTTTAGGCTGAGCTAAAAATAATCTGATTGAGGCATAGCTGTCCACTTGCCGCCTCACGGAGCCTTTATTATTTTTTTTTTTCAGCAATGTGTGATAATGAAAGCAATTCTCTTGCCTCAGGCACCGCTGATGTGTCAGAAAGAAAATAAACTGGGAGCACAAAGCTAAAGGAAATAAATCTGATGCAGACAGTAAACCGCAGGCTCGCATTGTAGGAAAACCAGAATGTATGAGTGGTTCACTGAGCCAGATGCAAAGCAGGCGGGATCAGGGCCACACCAAGGTGGCATCTTACTCTGGAGAGAAGGGTCTGACAATCAAGAAAATTATAACACGTGGCAGAAGTGGTGGGAAGGAGGTGCCCTTCCAGGTTGTTGGTGTAAACAGAAAGTACTAGAATGACTCCAGAAACGCTTGATGGAGTGTCCCTATAATGCTAAAATGAGAAATTCAGCTCAACTGAGCTGCTTAGCTCCTGAAGGCAATATAGACGTCAAAACAGAGCAATCCAGGCCGACGGAAGGATACAGCACAGCCACACGCGGTAACTGGAGCTGGGAAGGTGGTTGTATATTCATTAATGGGTGAAAAGTGGATAAAGAACAGCATCTGTTTACACATGAGAGTGTAGTGTTTCTTCCATGAAGAACACACTGGTAATCACTTCCGTAAGAAAGAGCGCACTGTGAGATCTTAAAGTTGAGTGAACTAAATCATAAGTGAGTCAGCCAAGCTGCACTAAGGCAGGATTTACCGAGCACAACACATTGAGTGTATCGCACATGTGCAGCAATAGAGGAAGAAAAAAGAGAGAAAGAGAGAAAGAAAGAAAGAAAGAAAGAAAGAAAGAAAGAGGATGAGAAGAGAGGAAGAAAGGACGGAAGGAACAGTCAGTCTTCGTAGGGTATATTAAAATCATGTGGTATAGAGCACACAAGGTGTGTGTGTGTGTGTGTGTGTGTAATGACTCAACAGAAAGGAGAAAAGGTAAAAGACAGGGTGTGACAGAGACAGGGGCAGAGAGATAGAAAAACACAGAGAGAGACAGAGAAGCAGAGACATAGTGATGGAGAGAAAGGGGAATCCTTAGAGAGATACCGAAAAAGACGAAGAAGCACAGGGATATTTTCCAGTCTTGCTTAATGTCCCTTACGCTTTGGAGCCAAAGTGTGCCTTCTGATGTCCTGCGCTCGTGCGTGGGGCACAGGGAGGTGACACAACCTCAGGGTGCCACGGTCCTCCGTGGAACCACCGTGGATGGAGTCCTTGACTGTGCTGTGGGAGCCGGGGCCTGGCAGGAGGTGCATGCTGGGGTGCGTCCTGGGAGGAGTGTGAGCGCCTGTCCCCTGCTCCTCGTTTCTCTTTTGCTTCCTGGTGGTCACTGGGATGTGAGCATCCTTCCTTCCCACGCCCGGCAGCCACCCTGCACCTCCTGCCCTGGAGCGGCCCCCGTGAACTGCACCCTCACCACCGTGAACCTCATGAAGTCTCTCCTTTAAATTTGCTCCGCCGGGCAGGTGATCCCAGCAACCAAAAGGCGACAACCCTATCCCTAAAATCACCTGACCTTTAACACATTGATAAAAATGTTCTATACATACTGTGGGCCTTTTTGCAAATTAGGATGGACCCTTTGTGTACACGCTACAGAAAGCGCCCATAACCCTCTCAACACCTGGAGAATCACAAGTAACCAGAATTTTTACTTCCCCCGATGTAGGATTTACAAAGATCTTGCCTAAGCCTGGTTCGTGAAGATTCACGCTCAGCATACAAAACACCGGAACACCCTTTAGTGTGTATGCAAATATTTTCAGCCCACCACAGTTAAACTGGCCATGACGCATGGTCGTTACATAAAATACTTATTTTTAAAGCCCTAACGTTATAACTTTGTAGTGTTTTTATGGCTAGAATCAAGCAAGAATTAGCTTTTCCCTAATGTTTTTCTAGATTCGGTATTGGTTTCGAAGGACAAGTTACTGTAAAACTAGCCAGTCTTGCAAGAATGCTGAATTTTAGTAAATGTCTTTCAAAGTACCTGTCAAATTTTTTTTCTTTTGTTTGTTTATTTATTTATTTTTATGGTCAGCTCAGCCTGCCCTGAGGGCAGGGCTGGTGCAGCGTGTCGTGCTGGGGATTGAACCGCGGTCCCTGAAGCCGCCCAAGCTTTCCTAGGCAGGCGCTTTAGACCACTGAGCCATCCTGCCGGGCCCCAGTACCTGTCAAATTTTGACTAGTGTGCGAGGCAAGTTAATAATGCTGCCTTGCCAGGCGTGGTGGCACACACGTGTAATCCCAGCACTCGGGAGGCTGAGGCAGGAGGATCGGTGCGAGTTCCAGAACAACCTGGGCTACAAAAGTTAGCTCAAGGTCAGCCTGAACAGCAGAGGGAGACCCTGTCTCAGAAAGACAGCAACAACAACAACAACAACAACAACAACAACAATAATAATAATAATAATAATAACCCTCTAAACCACAGCAACAACTACTTAACTTTGTCAGTTCTAATTTTTGTTTTTTTTTGGGGGGGGGGTTGACCAGGGTTCAAACTCACAATCTTGAACTTGCCAGGCAGGCACTTGTGCTACAGAGTTATATCCCCAGCCGCTCTAAATTTTTATTTAGCAGTTCCATTAGAACAAATATTTGCTCCAATAGTGTTTAGAAAACTTATGCCTGCATCTTGTACTTTGAACAACTACTAGGAAGACAACAGTATGCCCTGCAGTGATTATTGTAGCTGTCCGGCTGATGGGTTCTGAAACTGTCTTATTGCTAATCCTTTATTGCTGGAATTAATAAAATAAAATAAAATAAAGGAATATATTTTATATAGGTTCACAAATAACTGTCAACTGTGAAATAAAGATCAATCCTCAAGCACAGTTTCATACTTCCAAGTTCACTTTAGAATCACAGTGTCCCTCCTGAGAAATGGTTTCGATATTGTTTGTGTTTATTGATTTACTTTTTCTCTGACCAAGAGGCCCACCATTGTATAAAAGGGTAGTTTCAAGAGACAATCTTGCTTCTTCGGCTTCCTGTTTAGCAGGGGCCATAAGCTCATGTCACCAAAACCCACTATCACACATTTTTATGGGTTCTACTTGCTATGTCCTGTCTTCTTTTTTTCCCAAAAAAGCAAAGCTATTTTTTTTTTTCAAAAAATCCTATAAATATCGTGTGTGTTAGGGTTTGTGTCTAGTTGTCCCCTCAGAGCCTCACGCAACATGAGGTGGAGATTTTCTAGAGTTTGAGACTTGACTCAGGATCCGCTGGGATTATGGGTTTTAGAACTGACGGGATCATGGGTCTGACTGAGTCCTGCCGATATTATGAGTGTACGTGTTACACCTGGCCTGAAGGCAGAGGACTTGGATGCAATATAAGAGAGACAGAGAGACTCTCTTTCATTGTCACTGTTGCTGTTCCACTGCCACGAACTGCTGCCCTCTGCTACTCTGCCTGGGAGCCACCCGAGTATGGACTGAGACCTTCGGTATCTGTGAGGTACACAAATCTTTCCTTCCCTCATTTGGGGTGTCAGGCATTTGTGTCATCAAGGAGAGAGGAGTAACTGAGACAGTGTGATCAAGGGACAGGCGGAAGGCAGTTGAAAAGAGTCCCTGGACTGTTTTGTGTTTGTTTGTTTGTTTTTCTTCCAGGACTGGAATTCGAACTCATGACCTTGCACTTGCCCGGGAGGCGCTGGTGCCATGGAGCTATCTCCTTGGTCCCGGCAGTAGAAAAGACAAGACAGAAAAGAGCAACATTAGATGGTGAAAGAGAAGGAGAGCACTGACCATTTCTACAAAGAGGATATCCTGGGGTGTAAAAAGGGTGATGCCTTTTCTGAAGCCGCTACCAAGAGCTCCGCAAGAGGGCCGGCACTGCGTTGGCACATTCTCCCAGAGGGAGTTTCCCTCAGTGCCGCCTCCACGTATTTTGCTTCTCCTGTGTCACTGCGTGGACATGGAGGAATAGAACAGAGTGGTATTTTCCCTAAATATTACTGCATCTTCCTATTTAATAGCGATGCCACCCCCCGCCCCATAGTGGTCTGTCTCAGTGCCACGAAGTCGGGTCCCACGCATAAATTTGTGGGCAGGAGCCTGTCATGGGGTAGGTTTCTAATCTCAGCACCTAAAGAGGCTGAGGCAGGAGGACGCACGCTCTATCTCAGCCTGTGGTCCTTGACTATTGAAAATGATCACATTTAATACAACAAAGTACCTATGGAGCAGTCTCACAGTGAAGCTCCTATGTTCAGGGTCTTGGATTGGAAATCTCACCGATGCTGTGCAGATTTTGGAGAATCTACGAGTCGCTTCTTAGGCGATAAGCATCATTTTAAAAGGAATTTTCCAAACTAATGAAAACCTACAAAAACCACCCAAGGTAAAAAAAAAAATATGTTGTCATAACCGGGTCTGTTCCACACTGCTATGTGATCCCTGAGCTGCATGATCTCTCTGCATCGTGCGCTTAGTCTTTTTGCTCTGCCATGGTTTATTTAAGATTTGCCTCCAGCAAGCAGAACGTGCTTGTAGGGAAACAAGGCTGTGAACACCCCGGCGATTCAGTCAGCCTCGGTGTTATACACTCGGCAGGGGCGTCTACCGTGGCGTGAAACTGAAAACGGAGAGGAATCTTCCACAGTCGGACCACAGAAGTCAGTTTGTTCAAGGAGAACTTGCCAACTTCTGTACTAAGTGAGTAAGCCCCGAAGATAGAGGAGCTGCTTACTGGACTATTTCTGTCTCCTTCCACTGACCTGTCTGGATCCCCGCTCTATCCCTTGGGCAGCACCCAACATTCGTAACAGGTCTGACTCCTTCCTTCGTAGTACCTGACTTTTCTTTGGCTCTTGATTTATAATTAGCATTTCTCGTAGAGGATAAACTATGTGGAATGTCAGCTTGGGCATCTGAGAAAAAAATTTAGCATTGACTATTTCTTTTGGCCATCCTGGGGTTCGAACTCATGACCTTGCACTTCCCAGGCAGGCACTTGTGCCACGGAGCTGTCTCCCGAGCCCAAGCATTGACTAATTTTTGTACACTATTTGTGCTATTTCACATTCCTATCAACACTGCAGATTTTTTTTTTTCCCCCGCACACTTACAAGTATTTGTAAATATTTGACTTCTTTGTAATAGCTATTCTTTCTGAGGTAGGGAGAATTGGTGCAGTTTTAATTGGTCAGAAATTTTCAGCTTTTTTTTCCTGTGTTCACTGACAGGAAAATACACGTCGTGTGGACAGCAGACTTCGTCAAAGACGGATGGATTTGGGACCTTGTCTCTGGTTGGTAGAAGTGTGTGAATTTTCTCCAAAGTGTTCCAGGCACAAAAACCATTAATCCCATCATCTTTCCCTTACATTGAACATGCTACAACTAGTAATCTGGACAGAAAAAGTAAGTAGATTTGTTTCTTTTTTTATTTTTTAAAAATGTATTTGGTACAGGATCTCACTATGCAGCTGGGGCTCCTAGTGATCTTCCTGTTTTCAACCTCCCCCGTGCTGGGATCGCAGGCATGTGCCACCAGACCCGGACTTGGCCACCCGCTCAGCACGCCCTGAGGCAGCGTTGGAGTGGCATGTGGCGTGGGGATTTGAACCCTGGTTCCTGTATCAAGCAGGTGTTTAGTCTGTAGAGCTTTCACACCTGGACTTAAGATATATTTCTGACACAGTAATAATTAGAAGGTTTGATGCCGGGCGTGGTGGCACCTACCTATAATCCCAGCACTTGCGAGGCTGAGGCAGGAGGATTGGTGTGAGTTGGAGACCAGCCTGGACTACAAAAGTGAGCTCCAGGCCAGCCTGAGCTGCATAGCGAGACCTTGCTTAAAACAAACAAACAAACAAACAAACAAACACCTTTGATGATGGTAATATGTACTGCCTTTGCCTTAGGTATGTTTTCTGATGCAGGGCTGGGATCATAGCCGCAGAGAAAGAAACAACAGGTTTATTGTAACTAAGTAGCCCTGAGTGCAATAAAATAAAAAAAAAAGTAAAGTAAAATTATTCTCAGAAAAGACGCTTTGGCCCTAATCGCATTCAGAGTATTCCTAGTGGCTGAGAACAGACAATTCCAACATTTGCCTCCCCTTCTATAGCCGCTGTTGTGGCCTCTTTCCTGAGGGTCCTTATGAAGTGTGATCCAGGGCCCGGGGTATAGCTCATGGTATAGGCGCCGGCCTGTCAGGGGCAAGGTCCCAAGTTCGATCCCCGGTGCCCGCAGAGAAAGAGAAGTGTCTTCTAAAATGCAGTGACTGCTGCCCTTGTATGCCGTCCAGGAGGAAGGCAGTGGTCCGTGTCCCCGTCATGAGCATATGGCACTGCACCACGCCGGCCCCTTCCCAAGGTCAAAATGAGCCAGAAAGTTCAACAAGCAGAGTCCACTCAGGACACTGAGGCAGCCAGGAGAGCGCACCAACAGAAGAGCCTGAGGAGAGAGGGTGGTGGCGCTACGGCAGACAGCGCCTGCGATGGTGGGCAGAGAGTGCTTAAAATGATGGGGAGGATTTTGAGAGTGGACCCTACGCAGTGTGCTGTCTACACACCTGTGTGGTCACACCTGTCTAGCATTATGTATATAAAATTATAATTTAACATGCATGACGTGTGTGACTATAGCCTCTTCTGCTCTACCGTTTCTGTCTCTTTCTCTATTAGCAAGGTACATGGCCTGATTTGCAACAAGGGAGAAGGCGGGTCGTTTGCCAAGAGCCGGAAGTAGGGGGTTTGTATAACAAAAGACATCAGACAAGCACCGGAAGCGCAGTTGTTAAAGGTACAAAGTTTAAACATGGAAGACAACGTGTTGGGTAGCTGGGACACAAGGGGAAACGCCTTCAGCGTTCTAAGAGAAGAAATCCAAACCCTAATCCCAGCCCAAGAATCCAGGGCTCTGTCCACCTGGCACGAAGACGTTCGCTTTGCGATTTCTCAACCACCGAGAAAACCGTGACCCAAGGAAGCCTGAGTCAATCGGCAGTGGGTTTCTAACGGATCACTGAGATATTGTGATTTTTTTTTTTTTCAGAGCATGATAGCATTTTATTACAATAAGGTTCTACTCTTGGGTGTAATGTAAATACATCTTGCTAAGATGATACCCAGCTTGTTGGGAAGCTTAAGTTCTTACAGCTTCTAGGTACAAATGAACCTTCTAGAATCACTATTCTTGACCACGAAATAATAGCACAGCCCAGAGAACGCCCATGAAATCGAACAGAGAAGAAGACAGAAAACGTGCGGAAGGGCCAGCTGAGCTCACTCTGCTCCTTTCTTTTCTTTTTTCTTGTTGTCATTCTTTATAAATTAGATGATTTTTAAAAACACCTTTACCTGGCCCTATAATTCATACTTCAGGGAGGGTGACATCACCTCTGTAACCTAATGCGTTGGCCTTGAGTCCTCTGTAACCTACTGTATCTTTTGAAAAGTAGTTTTCTGATGCGAGTGTTTCAAATTCAAATCTTTGCATTGGCTACAAACTTCAGGCTTCAGCTCTGATTTTTTCTTTCTTTCTTTTTTTTTAATAGGAGAATCATGAAGAATATTATTTAAAATAGCAATATTCAATATAAGTATTGTTAATTTCCTCTTATCTTCTCTTGCAACTCAGTATGTTTTATTCTTTTTTATTTTATTTTCAGTTTTATTCCTTACTTATTCTTTTATCATTATAACAATGGCAAGAGTGCTGGTGAGACAGCTCAGCGGACTAAAGCGCCTGCTTAGGCAAGTCTGTAGGGACCAAGGTTCGATCCCCGGCGCCGCATGCTGTGCCAGCCCTGCCCCCAGGTCAGGCTGAGCTGGCCGTAAATAAATAAATAAATAAATAAAGTTCTTAAAAATGGAGTGGAAAACTTGCTTTAACTTGGCCTTAACCACTCAGCAGCAAAGTCTAACCATGAGGCATAAAACGGAAAACTAGATTAGTGTGATGAGCCGTAAAGAGGCTTAAATAAACAGCTTCCAACATTACCAGCTTGATCAGTACCTCACTGCAATTATGGAACAATGGACTATGTATACAACTACGTCCTCTTAGTTCAAACAGAATAACTTTTTTTCTTTCTTTACCAATATCGATTAGCAAATTTATCACACGTACACCCTGTGCTCTGTGTAACTATTATGAGGACAATAGTATGCATTGTGTCAAATATTGCAAATGTATGAGTAACATGTTTTGAAAGTGTCATATTGTGAGTTCATATTAAAAGTTATAAAAAATTTTAAAAATGCAGTGAAAAAGTGTAATCTGGCTGGATGTTTAATTAAAAAATACAGAAGAAGAAGAAGAAGAAGAAGAAGAAGAAGAAGAAGAAGAAGAAGAAGAAGAGGACAGGAGGAGGAAAGAGAGAGACAGAGAGAGAGAGAGAGAGAGAGACAAAGAAAGAAAGAAAGAAAGAAAGAAAGAAAGAAAGAAAGAAAGAAAGAAAGAAATTTGCCCAGGTCAGGCTTGAACATACCCTCTGTCTTATACGTCTAAACAGCTGGGAATCCAGATCTGAAACAGCACCCCAAGAATTAATTTTTTTTTCTTAGAAATCAACTTTTAGCATGTAGTGGCTATTTTGGTAGAGTTATAAGAATGGAAACAGAAAAGGCTCTGTAGGTGTGACTACAAACACCTATTATCAACATATTAACAAGTGCTTTGCTTTCTGAAAGCAGTTTTTACTTAAATAAGTTATAAGACTACTTTTAAATTTCCCTTCTGTTTTCCAAAGGAGCAGATGAGCATTTAGAGACATCCTGAAACCTGGGATTTGAAATTCACATTCTCTGGTCAGATGGGTCCGAACAGCAGGAAAAGGAGAAAAAAAAAAAAGTAAGAAAATGCTATATTCCGACACCATCTTCCCTTAAAATCTGAAAACGAGAATGTTAACTTGTTTTATATTAGGTGCCGTGACATTTTCTGGAATATTCACTTGCACAAGTCAGTACCCTTATTTGCATAAGACACAGGAGCTTAAAAAGAAAAAAGCCAATTCTGAGTTACTGAAATGTCAGTGTCAAATCGAGATCCCATTAAGGTTGAAAAAAAAAAAATTTAAAAACCAGCTCTTTGCCATGGATACTGAAAAAACGTACGAGCCATTTGTGAAGTCACCGCGCACTTCCTCATCTTAGGGGGCCTGTGGAGTGATCCGGAGTAGAATTTGTCACCTGAAAAGTCCGTGGCAGACACAGGAAGAGTGTACGTGTTCGGACCCCGGCCATGGAAGCCTTTAGTGCTCAGGTGACTTCTGCTGCCCGTGAGGAGCCCCGTCAGAGAGGTGCTTGGAGAATTCCCAGGCGGGTCCCTCCTTGGTCGCCATTTTGTATGTGTTTCTTATCTGCTTTCTGGTTAGGTCCTTGGCCCCGTGTTACTATGTGCGAGACTCAGAAGGTCCACGCTGCCCTGAATTCTAGGGGCTACAGGCAGTTCAAGAAAAGAAAATCAAAAGCTGCGTGGAGATGAAGCCAGGGGGATTGGCCCGGGTCTCTAATTGCAGCAGTGTGGGAGGCTGAGGCAGGAGGATACATGCAACCGTAGAGCGCATCTCGGTGCCAGAGGGAAACCCTGCCTTAAAGTAAGAGCCTGAGTTTCAAAGCAAGGTCCTCCGTCTCCATGATGTCTCTGTTTTTCCAGATAGGACAAAACCAAACCAAACACAAAACAAACAAACAAAACACAACTCAAGAGAGGAGCGATTCATGTATGAAAAAGAAATACTTTGGCGTACATTGACATTGTTATAATTGCTCAGTTTTATTGTTTATTCTTGTTGTCCATAGCTGATACCATAGTAAGCATCTATTCAACTCTAGTGCTGTAACTGTGTGTGTCTGCTGTGGCAGTATTATGGCACCATGGCATAGAAATTTACTGCCGTTTCTACTGCCAACCACCTACTACGGCATTTGCGACTTTATTTTTCTTTTGGTAGATCCCATGAGGTGACTTATATGTGTTTATTTATATAGAAATGGGAAATGGAAAACGGATTACTTCTCTCTCTCTCAGTCTTTCTCTCTTTTTCCTATCCAATTTTCACCTATTTATTGACTCATTCATTTACTCATTTAAAGAGACTAAAAGTGCTCTATAAAAACAATAAAAATGATACAAAATTTTGCTCAACAAGATGACAGAAATCCAACAGCGCTTGTTATATTGCATATGGTTTTCTTCAAATCCGTTGTTCAGATTACCAGACAAAAGCATGCAAAAGTGGTCTAAAAAAAAGTAAAAAAGAAGCAGAAAGAAGAAAACAATGAAGGATTCGCTATTATGTTGCCAATCCATGCATAACACATAAAAGCTAAGTTACTGAAGTCTTGATTCACAAACTCTACATTGATGTCCTTAAAAGTAAGCCAAGCTGGGCCAATGCACTCAACTAAAACAACAAACAAACAAGGAAAACCACAGTCAGTTTGTTTATTTCTTTACCATAGATGTTCATGCCTTATTGGTCTTGAGGCTGAGACATCCAAGAATATGGCTCTGGCAAACCTTCTGTTTTGTGAAGGAACAGCCTCCTGGACTTCATCATCTTCTGTTTGCATTTCAAAATTGTATGCTCACTTATTTGATATGGGGTCCCGCTAAGCAGTTTCTGCTATGGCCTCGTAGGGATCCTCCTGTCTCAGTCTGCCCAGCGCTGTGATTATAGTCAGGCACCACCGCGCCCACTTTCGGTAGCCAGCACCCTGCGCCTTGGATTTTGGGCACAGCACGGCATGCAGTACCAGGGATCGAACCCGGATCTTTATGCTTGCCAGGTAGGCGCGTGGACCGCACAGCTACCTCCGTGACCAGATCTTGTGCCTTGAATTAAGTTTCCTGGTACGATTGCGCTATACGTAATGCTCACATTCATTATGGGGAATTTATATCTATGCATAGTGTGGCTTGATTCGTTTTCGCCATCGCCTGGCCTCCCCATTTACAAAAAATTATTTCCATGTTGTCCTCCTTCGTCCTACTTCACAATATTCGTATGCACACATGTAGGATCTCACTTTATTCAAAACCTTTAGCACATCGCAGGAAATCATCAGTAGAATCAAGAAACAACACACAGACTGTGAGAAAAATAGCTAATAATTCCTCAGACAAAGGACTAGTGTCTAGCACATACAGAGACTTGGAAAAAATAATCCGACCGCCGAAATTTAAATATCTAAAGCAAAACTGGGCTTGTGAGGTGCATACAGATATCTCAGCCAAAGAGGCTCCAACAGTTAATTAAAAAAAAAAAATATCAAGAGAAGCTCAGCATCCCTGGTCATTTCAGAGACGTTAATTAATGCATTCCTTGTAAAACCTCAAAAGTCCGAGTTCTGCAAGAGCAGACAGTTTTATCGAGCTCAGATAAAGTTACAGAAGAGATGGATGGGTAATCCATTTGTAGAGCTTTTGACCTCTGTATCCTTGGGCAGCTACAGACCATGGATGTAAACATGCTTTCTGTATGGAGAACAAAATAAAGTAAAAGATCGTCATCTGATGAATGCTGTGAATCATAACTGTTGGGAAAAGACAGAAGACTTTATACGAAGTCATCATTTTCTTTGACATTTCTTTTCATTTATTTCAATCACCACTCTCGTATGGTTGAAATGTGTTGGCATAGAATTGGGCGAACTTTCCTTCCCTCGTGTCTTATTTTGCCTTTTTATTTCATAGCTGACTACTTTTTTTGGTGTTGGATGGAGCGAGTTTGCTGTTTCTCCACATTTGCAGACTTAAAAAAAAAAAAAAGTGATAGCATGCCGTCCTTTGGTGGACTTCCCAAGTTTATATTTTTAATAAGAAAGAAAAAGACAGATCTTTCGCAAAAGAAAAGGAGAGGAAGATAATGAGGGGGAGAGAAGAGATATGAAAAGCAACTTAGATGGAGTACATAGGGCCGGCCAGATGGCCCAGCAGACTAAAGCATCCGCTGAGGCAGAGCACAGCGGCGGTTCGATCCCCTACATGCTATGCCAGCCCTGCCCCTGGGGGGCGCTGAGACAGGGATTGAGGCTGGGCCTGGTGGCGTGTGCCTATAATCCCAGTGCTTGGGAGGCTGACAGCAGGCGGATCACTAAGAGTCCAATCTACACAGTGAGACCCTGTACGATACAGATATATGATGTGCTCCATACGTGCACCTGTTACACCCTGCACCTAATCCCATTGCATTGAAAACCTATACTAAAATAAAGGTTTAACAGCGAAAACAAAGACAATTTCAGAGGAAGGTACAGACAGGGAAAAAATGGTTGGAAAAGCAGAAATATAACATTGCTGTGTGTGGTCTGAAGGTAGCAAGAATCCAGTGTTGAAACCTCAACTTCCAGAGTTGGTAGCACAGCCTATAGCTGAGTGAGGTTCATATCCTTAAGGGAAAAAAAATGAGGAGACACCATAAAGTGCCTCTCTCCCTTCTAGCATTTAAAGGAAGACACCGAACAAAGCCCATTTCAAGGAAATATTCACGTACACGCTGTGGAAACATCTCGAAGAAGCCTATGCAGGTGACGAGGCTAGACAGGTTCGTTTTCCATGCGTGATAATATACTGTATCGAAAAGCCCAGGGAAAAGGAGTGAAAGAGACATTTCTAGTACCGCTGCTCTTGGACGGCAGCTTTAACGTCTTGTTTGCTTAACAGCAGCCAACACCTCTGAGGCTGCCGCCTACCCTGGTGGTAATACCTTCGCCAATACAGGAAACAAGCCACAGAGCAGGGTTCCTGCCTGGGGATAGATCCAGGGTCACTTCTGCCGCCAAATTGAAAAGCAATGGCTTTGACTCATTCTCCAGAGAGGTTAAGATAAAAGCACCCAGCTGCTCCTGTTCATGGAGATGTTGGAGAGGCTAGAAGAGGCTTGACTTTTATTGCACAAGAGAAAAGCTGATAAAAGCAAACCTGCTGTTAACAAATTGGACAAAGAGTGGGCGGGGGGAAAGACCAAGCAAAATACAACCCCAGGCTTTCCACAGGAGCAAGATGGTGAATCACGCATCCAGCTCGTTGAGGTATTAACCAGCACTCAGAGAATTAATCGCTCAGATTTCGCTGTCCGGTAGCTGAGCTTTTCTGCACGCTGGTCCTTTGCAAAAACGCTGTGCTCATCAATTCAAGGCGTGTTAGAATGCATGGGCAGGGCGTGCTGCGCCTTTCAATATAGAAATGCCACTGTCCTCAGCAGAAGCTGTGACAAATTCCGACCTTGAAAACTGTCATCCCGTCAGCGCATCTCTGCTATTATCAATCAGGCAACGTCCTTAGGAGGGCGTAAATACAGAGCGTCGCGGTCCGTAAGCCACGCTGCAGCTGCTGAAGAGTGCGCTTTTCAGGGACGGCATCTGAAACGCAGTGTCCAAGGACCGGGAGGAACGAGCGGCCGCTGCACATAAGAAGCATGAGAGGCCTACGGTGACACTTTTTCAAAGGCGTATGGATTCCCGCAACGCCCACGGAAATCACTTTGCAAATTGGGCATCCCCTGAAAGGAGCACCAGGAAAAATCTCCATCAAACTCCACTGCTTAGAAGCGGCGCACACCTGTAGGCGCAGCTACGCTGAAGGCAACGCAGGTCAGTCTGGAGTTTCTGCTCAGCTCCCGTACGTCCTTACTCAAAGTAGAAATAGGGGGCCGGCCAAATAAATAGCTCAGTGGATTACAGTGCCTTCAAGCAGGTACAGGGGCGGGGGTTTGATGCCCCAGGCCTGCCATGCCGGGCTTGCTCCTGGGGCGTGATGACATGGGCACTGAGACCGGACGTGGTGGCCCGCGCCTGTAATGCCACATCTTGGCAGGCTGAACGTGGGTGGAGCATGACGAGTTCCACTGTCTTAGTTACTTTTTACTCCTTGAAGGGGACAAATACCCAACACTCAAAATGAAGGAAGGAAAGGCTTACTAGCTCACAGTTACTGGAGGTTTCAGTCCATATTCAGCAGGCCCAAGGCTGAGTAGAGCAGGGCAGAGAGCATCCAGTTCATGGCGGCAGAGCATTCACAATCGCGACAGAGGCAGCCAACCATACAGGGCAGCAGAGAGCAACAGCTCTAGTCTGTCTCTCTGTCTCTCTTTATATTCCTATCAGGCTCTCTGCCTTAGGCTATCCGCCGTAGACCACACCCATAGTCCCAGCCCTACTCAGACCGATAATCCCATCAATACAAAAACACATAACCCCAGTGACCCATGAGTCAAGTCTCAATCTATAGAAGTCCCTGCCCAGTGACTACATGAGGCGTTGAGGGAACAACTAGACATAAGCCATAACACCGATTTAGTAGTGAGTCCCTGAAAACCCTGTAGACCCTTCCCTAAAATACAAAAAAAAAAAAAAAAAAAAGAAATCAAATAGTCTTGGGGGTGTAGTTGCATGGAAGTCGGTGTGTTGTCGAGCACAGCGGAAAGGAGCAGAAGGAACACTAAACCAGGGAAACGAGATGCGTTCGATATATCCACATATGCAGAGGCAGGGTGAGCCCGCACGAATGCACATGACCGTTTTCACCAGTTAGTGTTTCTCCCCAACCCCTTATCATGACGCATGGCTCACATATCTGTCTGAGTTACTTTTTTCTCATTGCTGAGATGAAAAACCTGACGCTGGATCTGACCATGGAGGATACAAAAGATGAATGTTTTGGTACACAGGTCTGGCTTTGACTTGCCCTTAATCAACCAGGAGCAAAGCTAAATAATGACGCATAAGACGCAGAGCTAGATTAGTAGGAAGAGCTGTAAGAGGCTCAAATCAACAGCTTCCAACATTGCCAGTTTCACCGGTAACCCAGTGCAATTCTGAAACATTGGACTATGTACACAACTACTTCCTCACAGCTCAAAGCGAAGCATTTCTTTCTATTTTCTTTTTTCTTTTCCTTCCCTACCAATATCGATGAGAAAATTTATCTTGTCTACACCTTGTGCTCTGTATAACTATTATCATGACAACAATATGCAATGTGTCAATTATTGCGAATGTACTACTGTGTTTTGAATCTATCATATGATTATCTCTTATGAAAAGTAATAAGAAAAAATATCATTAATTAATTAAAGAAGGAAAGGTTTCTTTAGCTCATAGTTAGTGGAGGTTTCAGTCCATACTAGGCTAGCTCCAAGGCAGGGCGGCACAAGGCAGAGGGCAGAGATTCATGGTGATGGAAACTAGCAAGGAGCAAAGGCAGAAAGCAGCAGCGGCAGCTAGCAGGCCTCTGTCCCCTCCTTATCCTTCTAGGCTGTTTACCCCAGGGCACGTGTAACACTCACACCCATAATCACTTCCAACATTGGATCATGGATAATCACAAACCAGGGAAGCTTCCCCAGTGACCACAAGAAGCTTTAGGGGGACAGTGGACAAAAACCACAGCACCCTTCTTTCTTCACAGCACGCTGCCTAATTTAACTCTGGGAAGATTAGGTGAATTTTGAGGACACTGATCTCAGCGCTTCCGGCATCCACACAGGCGTTTGTATAGCTGAACCAGTGGGTGACGCTGGGAACTATTTGCGGAAGGGAGTCGAGCGCGTGTGAGCTAAAGGCCTCCAGCTGGTCTCTGACCACCTGCTTTCTGGCTCTTTTGTAGTCTCCTCTTTCGTGGCATGAAGCGAGTTTTGCTGGTGTGTCATGCTGTTCCTCTGGGCTGGCTCTGTCCTGCACCGTCCTCTGTGGCCTGATACACCAAGCTCGCGTCCTTGCAATCCAGGTATGGTTGGCTACGCTCCGGCAGCAGGAAGATGGTCCCTGGAAACCTTCCAACCTTTCTAAAGGAAACCAGCTGCCATCAGTGAATCCATGTCTCTGGAGAACTGGGGCCGTGCCTAAGGCATCGATAAAGCATGCATGAAGTAACTCCCTGTGCTCTGTCTTCTGTTATCCCTTGGGCATGAGTACTTCGTTACGACTTTACAGCTCATATCGAGTGGTGTTGTGGAGCAGGTCACAATGCCAAAGCGGTCGAACGCCCTCAGGCTTTTAGAGAAGCATCGTGCCTGGACAATTCCAGCCATGACTCTATAAGAGTATCAACAAAGGGCCCTGGCGAGAAAGCGCAGAGGCCTTAGCGCCTGATTTGCCAAGCGCAGGGACACGGGTTCAATCCCCGGTCTCACAAGCTGTGTGAGGCACCCTGAGCTGGCAACTGAGCCCGGCTTGGAGGCATGCTCCTACAATCCCAGCGCTGTGGAGGCCAAAAAGAGGAAAATCACTTATGAGTCTGGTGTGTGTACTGAGAGCCTGGAGCAAGTACACAAGTGAAAGATTAAAAAATAAATAAATAAAATAAGCACATGGCCTTACTGCTATGCTTCATTCCTCTTTTACCATTTTGCAAAGAAGTCTCCTCTCGACCTCAACCTCATGTTTTTAATTTTTTTTAAAGACAGTAAAAAATAGTAAAGCCGAACAGTCAAACTCACAAAAACATTGTAAATGACACAAAGGCCCACTCGATAACATGATAGGGATCCAATATAGCTGTGATATATTACATATGGCTGTCTTCAACTTAGTTGGCCAAGGTACCAGATAAAAGCATGTAAAATTGGCCATTTTTTTAATTCAGAGGAAGAAAAGGAAAGTGAGATATTAACTGTTTCCTCAAAGATATTAACTGTTTCCTTGAGCATAACATTAAAAATTAGCAGTACAATTATCCACGGTATCTTGTTTATATATTTATATTTTTCTTCTCTCTCTGTCTCTGTGTCTGTCTCTGTCTGTCTCTGCCTCTGTATCTGTCTGTCTCTGTATCTCTGTGTCTCTGTCTGTGTCTATTTCTCTCTGTCTCTGTCTGTCTCTCTCTGTCTGTCTCTGTCTGTCTCTCTTTCTCTCTCTCTCTCTCTTTCTCTCTCTCTCTCTCTCTGTCTCGCTTCTATTCTCCTTTCCCTCATCCCCGTGGATGCGGCCCTTTCAATACCTTCCTGCCCCTTCACAGTATGTATTGCATCTTTCTGATTTGATTTACTCTTTCAGGGTCCTACACGACAGAGACGAGATAATATTTTTCTCTGTCGCCTCGCCATTTGTCACCTGGACCAGCCAGAGCCAGGCAGGTCATCATACACCATCACCTCTTGCTGGTGACAGCATGGTACACTTGTCCAAACTTTTCAATTTCCTGTTCACCGTATGCACAACCCTTTTCTCTGAGAAGTGCGTTGCTCATACCTGGGCACTGAGGACTACTTGGCCCCAGTATCACACGTGAGGAACGACTCCAAGAAGAAGAATGAAAAAAGTACCTCGTCGTGATGCATTTTGAGTTGACAATCATCAAAGGCTGAGGTTTTGGCTTCTACCAATCTTAGCAGGAATTTAATTAATTAATTAATTAAGTAATTAATTTAGAGACAGCGTTTTGTTATGCAGCTCAAGTTGGACTTGAGCTCAGCTTGTAGCCCAGGCTGGCCTTGAACTTACAACTGTCTTCCTGACTCAGCCTCCTGAACGCCGGGATGGTAGGCATGTGTCACCGTCCCTGGCTTTAAGATGTTTTGTTGTTCAGGATTCCGAGTATTTTCTTTGAGACTTACCATATTTGCTGCTAGATTTCTGTAAGGCCTTCAGCCTAAACTTCCTTACTTGACTCTTTTCAGAAAAACTAATTTACAGTTCCTCTACAGATAATAAGGAATGTCTGCGGAAAGCTTTACTTGCTCTTGTCTTAGGCGGGATTTCTTCCTTCTGACACTCGAAGCCCGCTTAATGAGCTTTTGTCCTATATTACCACATTTGTTTCTACCTTCCAAGAAAATCTTTCACCTAACGGTATTTGCTTAGCACCTATTTTAGACTAACAATATCAGTCTTTCCTTTCAAGAGCAGTTTAAATAGAATCTTCTTTTTATTACACCTATTCCTCCTTATGTATCTAATCCATTGGAGGGCAAAGATACTTTCAAAGGTATCTTAAGAAATTCTTTCTTCATAGTTTCTATCTGTAAGTACTCTGAGCAACAAGGTTATACAACATAATCTGTGAGAGTCACACCTGTCCCTGTACCCCTGCTGCTGGCTGTAGCATTTGTGCACTTCGAAATCGGAATCGCAAGCGCTGGTCAGATATCTCAGGAGACTAAAGTGCCTGCTTTAGCAGAGGTAGGGGTTGTAGGTTCGTGTACCGTGCACGCCTTACCACCCAAGCTCTCTGAGATAGCCATTGAGATTGGGCGCGGTGGTGCATGCCTATAATCTCAGTACGGCGGTGGTTTAAAAACAGGAGGATCCCTATGAGTCTGAGCTATGTAGTGAGACCCTGTACTAAATACATTTTTAAAAAGAAGAAGGAAAGAGAAAAAGAAATGAGAATGACACCTAAACTTAGTTTTCAGCCGACATAGTTGGTGATAATTGGAAGAAGCACTTGTAGGGACTTGTAATACTGTACCACTGAGCTTTGAGAATGTCAGAATGACCATGAATTGCAGACACATGCTCTTGAAAACTGCATACTGCTTGAGACCCCAGTACTAACAGAAACAAACTAGTATGCCAGCACAAATATCACGTGATTTCTATTAGGCAAGAAGGGCCCAGGGATATAGGTCAGCAGTACAGTGTCTGCCTGGGAAGGTCAAAGCCTCGAAATTTAGGAGAACTGAGGAGACATATCTTTTTTTCCAATGGGAGGAGGATCCAGAGATTGAAACAGTGAGAGCAAGAGAGAGTATTAAGATGCTGGGTATCCAAGCAGAGACCAAGGAATGTACAAAGTGCAGAGTGTAAATATGGGCTACTGGAAACAGAAAAGTATCAGGATGTATTAGAACTAATATGTCTATGATTAAAGGTCGCTCTGAGGGCAAGCGCAGTTTCTGCTCAGCTCTCCCAAGGAACAGGACTGTCATCTGTAGCTCTAGCTTTCAACTAGTTTCCCAAATCATGGTTGCCTAAGGACCTGTAGGTCTCCCTGCCATGGTTGGAAGCTCCATGGCTGTTGTCCAGTAGCTGTTGCTGGAGCCTGCATGTCTGGGTCCCCCAAAAGAGCATAAGCACCCCTTCGCAATGCTTGTCCGTTGCGTATGCCTCAGTGTGTCCCTGTTACTTCCCACGCCAGCTCCGAGAAGCTTCTGCCAAAAAGATAGCAGCTTTCTTTAACTGATAGCATCTAAGCTGTGTTTTGTCTTTATGTTGGGAATAACGATATCAGCATACATAAGAGACTTGGGAAGAAATTGCATTCGACACAACTGGCCTTCAAAAATAGTCTTGCTATTATGTGACCAAGGTACATTCCGTTCTGGGTCAGAGGAGCAAGAGATTTATTAGTTGAACGTCAACAAGAAGCCTAAAGGCATAGAAGATGTTTATTAAGGGCAGAAAAGAGGCAGAATCATTCTGGGACCAAGAACCATCAGTTTTATGTAATAAATATCCTTTCCTTGCCACAAGCTCACCCCTAATAATTCTCTGATTTATCTATCCAGCAGCAGCGAACCAAACTATACTTTTGTCTGCCAAATAATACTCAAGAAATAACTGGGAGTGGTGGGGCACAGATGTCGTCCTAGCCTTTGGGAAGCAGAGGCAGGAGGGTCTCTGAAATTTTTCAGGCACCCTGGGTTACATAGTAGTTCGAGGCCACGATGAAGCAGAGAGTGAGAACTTGTTTTAAACAACATCAAAATTAATGTAATAAAAGATGAACATGGCTAAAACAAACAATAGCGGGTATAGCGAAAGTTCTTACAAAACTGATGTCCATTTGTCGAAAACTCTGTGTGTTTTGCTTTTTTCCAAAGATGTGTGTGTTCAGACTCTTGCTTGCGATCTTCTGGTTAATGAACTCACAATAAAATAGAAAAGTTTCAAAGACACAAATGCAAAGCATTGAATGATACATGGTATAGAAGACAGCTTATTTTTTTTCTGTGCATTTGGTACAGGGTCTCACCACGCAGCCTAGACCTGTGTTGCTACTCCACTTTCCACCCTCCCCAGCACTGGGATTGCAGGTTTCCGTGATGGCTCCTAGTCTTGGAGGCTAGCTCTGCATGGCTGCGGCGCGATGGGCTCAGGCTGCAGTGCTGGCGACTGAACCCTGCTCCTGGAACTTGTCTGGGCACTTAGCGTGCCGAGTTATCTCTGCATCCCTGGCATTTCTAGTTAACGGAAAAATCAAAATGAAGCATCCCTAGAGCTTGTCTATTTCTTTTCTTTCCTCCTTCCCTTCCTTCCTTCCTTCATTCCTTTGTTTCCTTCTTCCTCTTTCTCTTGTAGCCAGCTCAGCCCACCCTAGGTGCAGGGCTGGTTCATCATCTGGTACCTGGGATTGAACCCCAGTCCCTGAGCACATGCCTAAGCTTGCCTAAGCAGGTGCTTTAGACGACTGAGCCATCTCAGTGGCCCTCTGGTTTGTTTCAATTCCCATCTCCCAGATATTTTTTCCTCCACAGATGGTAACATTTTTCTTGCATTTTTCTTAGGAAATAATTGCTCTTAATTTTCTTTCCTCAAAATTAAAATAACTTTCCTGAGATGAGGGCTAAGAGCCCTGTGATCGTTTCAGATCGCCAGCACAAACTATCTGGCAAAGCAAAGGTGCCATTTGCAGCATGGGTTCCCTTCTCTGCCTTTCGGTTCAGATCAACTCCAGTCACTTGGATCATGGTTTCGGAGCCAGCTGGGAGGAAGCAGAGAGACCGAGAGGAAGAGAAGAGGCACCGGAGGGAACTTGGCGTGAGATACCTCTGCGGCTGACACTTCTCCAGCCCACACTCCTGATCTCCCGCTGCTTGTTCAGCCCACAACCTGCATCACTGTGCTGTCACAGAAGGTTGAGGACGTGGATGGTCTGGCGGAGAAGGACTGTGAAGACGCTGGTAGGGCTCATGCACAGATGTGGAAAGAAAACAGTGAGCTGGTCTGGGCTGGAAAAGGTGGAGATACGAAGGGGAAGAAAACAGATCCGTGTGTAGGGTGTGTGATAAGAGGATTCATTCGAACCCCAGCCAACTGGAAGCCACACGTGTGAGGAGGAAACAGCACACGCCTGAGGAATGCAGGCCTCAGCTTTACACTCCCAACCCGGAGTCTCATTCTGGTTGCTCACAGCTTACAGCTTTAGCTTCCTAATTGGTAAACTGAGAGGAAGAAGGTTGTGGGGGAGAAATCCTCCAGGAAGTGCAAAATGGGGCAGAAGGATGAAGACTCGTGCTTTCTAGTAAGGAAAGCTATCAGGCAAGTGCTGTAGTGCAGTGTCTGCTCCCTGTCGTATTAAAGGAAAACTGTATTTTTTTTTTAAACTTTCTTAAAGAATTTTTAAATTTTTATTTTTTTTTTTTCTTGTTTCAGAACTTTTGTTTGTTTATTTATTTATTTTTATGGCTGGCTCATCTGGCCCTGAGGGCAGGGCTGGCGCATCATGTCGTGCTGGGGATAGAACCGTGGTCCGTGCAGCCGCCTAAGCTTTCCTAAGCAGGCGCTTTAGACCACTGAGCCATCCTGCCGGGCCCCTCAAAGGAAAACTTTAAAAGGAAGTTGGCTGAGTGAAGAGGCTGTTCATTCTTATATAAAAAGGAAACAACTGAAATTAGAGACTAGGTTGTTTAGACTCCATTAAAATTCACATATAAGACACTCTTACACACCAATAAACATTTGCCTACATTGTAAGGACTGAGTAAAATAGCCAAAGTTGTTAACAGAAAAAAAAAAAAAAGAAGGTTTCTCATTGATGTTAAATATGGGAACAGATTTTCAACATAGTAACATAAAAGAAAGAAACTGGAAGGTGGAGTCAGACTGGGTGTGGTGTGGCCAGCAGGTACATCCAGGTGTCTGAAAGGCTGGAGTAGGAATATTTCAGGTTCAGTCCCTGCTTGGGAAACTTGGGGACAAAGCAGGATCCTGTCTCAAAATGAAGAAAAAAAAAAAAAAAAAACAGAAGCTACTGGGAATCAGTGTAAGGGTCTTAGTTTCAATTTACACTCGTTTCCCAATACTCACACAAATACACATGTGTACACACACACACACACACACACACACACACACACACACATATTCACTCATGTACCATTTTGTAACACAATGAAACAAGTGTTTAAAAGGTTAATTAATCCGAATGCCTATAACTCGAGGTCTCAGAAAGCCTAAGAAGAAAATCTGAGACGTTCAAAATGGCTCACTTTCCCTGGCAGTGCTGTGAAGACATCGCCCAAGCGCACCTTAAATGCAATGCGTGGATGCCAACCTATCATGTTAGCTCTGCTCTTGGGGAGACTTAAGGCTACTCCATTGTGTACAACAAGTAAATATTGTAAAAACTGTGGGGCACAAGACAGGTAAAACAGCTATGTACTATGAAGCACAGGCTACTGTTTTCTCCTTCAGTGGAGGGGTGGGGATCTGTATGCGGCCAACAGCAAAGTGTTGGAAAATGTGTACGGGCAAAACAGGAGCAAGATACAAAAATTCGCAGCACACTCACAGCTTGAGCTGGACATGCCCACCCCGGAAAGTGAACTGTCACGCCTTCGTGCTTGGATGCTTGGATAGCCGCACTACAACATGATCCCAGGGGTGGGTGATCAATGGATTCCACTCCCAGCTGTTTCTATATTTGCTATGAAGACGTCGACTTGCTACGTTGCCCAGGCGGCTGGCACACTCACAGCCGTCCTGCCTCCGCCTCCTAGAAAGCTTGAGCGCCACGCAGGCATCTCTGCAATCACCAGGTGACATCTTCGGTCCTAGGACAGCCCCCTGAATGTCACCACCCCAAGATGTCACCAGCCATAGGGAGCCTTTTTATTATGCACCAGTTCTGAATGGCGCTGGCATCTGAATTACAAGAACGCACAGGTGAAGGCTCTCCTGCTGTCCAGGAGGAGAGACTTCAGGAAGGTCGAACCCTTGTGAAGATTTCCAGCCAACGCTAGAAACGTGTAGGAAGCTTAGGGCTCCTCTGGCGGGCCATTCTGAGAAGCTGTCAGACATCGGAAGCTCATTCGCAAGGGAGTAAGATTTCCTGTTCCGCATCTGTCCAACTCCTGCTGCGGAATCACTTAACTCCTTTTTCAAGAGGGAGATAGAGAGATTGAAGACTCTTACCCTTTGGATAATGTGGTTTATTCCCCGCTCCCTAATGCTCTCAGGAAGAAAAATGAACGCGGCCTCTTCATGGCTTGAAAGTGCAGCAACCCCCCCCCCCCCGCCCCCCGTGGAGCACTCCGCAGCTTTTATTTTATGTGTGTCAAGATCTGTACTTCCGAGGGCTGAGGCTGTCTGAGTCTGAGCCTTTGTGACTTTTTGACTTTGGCCTGTAGTTGTTTCTGAGATTTCATAGCCTGCTGGTGAGCTGGGTTAGAATAGAAAGCAGGAGCCCAGGGAGGAGGGATTATGCATATCCTCAGAGGATAAATGACAGCTGAACACCGTGAAATTTCTCATTGGCATATTCAAGTGGTTCTGAAAAGTGACCTTGGATAGCACTGATCCCTGGCCTACTGAAAAACAGTCTGAATGTTAGCAATGGTTCTGCTTTTAAATATGTGCTATTTTTTCCTCGATTAGAAAAAAAAAAAAGAAAAGCACTAAATTTCAGGACCCCAATGTGTTTTAGTTCCTTATGAATTTTAGATAGAAGACCTTTGTCTGAATACTTATTATTTAATTTTTTTTTTTTTTAAATTTGTGGGGTTTTTTTCTCAGTTGGTAATTTGTTTTGTCATGCAAAATCTTCTCAGCTGGAGGAGGTCCCAGCTTTTGGTTACTTCAAGTGTTACATGTGCATTTTTAAAATTTTTCTCCATGAACTCTTTGCCTACACTGATATCTCAAGATTTCCTCCCGCTTTCTCTTCCACGGGATTTAGTGTTTCTCCCTTAATATTTGGGTCTGCCATCCATTTTGGCTTTACTTTAGTGCATAGTGAGGCACCTGAGTGAAGTTTTACTTCTAACACCTTAATTTTGTTTTTGTTTTTGTGGGACCTGGGTTCAAACTCACAACCTGGCACTTGCCAGGCAGGCAATTATGCCATGGAGCTATCTCTCCTGCCCCTCAAGTTTTAGTTTCGGCATGGAGAGAGGCAATGTTTCTAGCATCGTTTGTTGAAGGAACGATCTTTCTTCCAGTATACGTATTTGGCCACCCCAAACAAGGCGGCTGAGTGTGTTTTTAGTTGCTTCTATGGCGTCTAACCTGTTCCATTTCCATTCACCCTCAAGATTTTTTTTTTTCCAATGCCATGCGGATTTTATCACTGTAGCTTGGTAGTAAATTGGATTCCGTACACAACTACTTTCTCTTACTTCCATGAGAAGAAATTTTTGCATCAAGAATGAGTAGAAAACTTATCATGTCTGCATCCTGTAGTCTGAATAACTACTATGACGAGAACGATATGCATTGTATCAATTATTGGGAATACGCTGTGAATGTGTTTTGAGGCTGTTGCTTCGTTCTTCTTACAAGTAATAAAAAATGACGGAAAGAAGAAAGAAAAAAATGTTAGGGTTTGCAGCGATAGCTCGGCACTGAGTGCTTGCCTGGCAAGCTCAAGGCCCAGAGCCTGACCACGGGCGCCGCATGCCTCACCAGATCCACAAACCCTGACTCACCCACCATCCCACCCACCAAGTCCGGACGTGGTGGTGCAGGCCTGTAATCCCAGCACTCGGGAGGCTGAGACAGGAGGATCACTAGGAGTGCAAGCTGCACAGTGACACCCTGCACCAAATAAATGAATAAATAAATGGAAAAAAAAAAAGAAATGAAAAAGCGATAAATTTGCAGTAACACAGGTGAAGCAGCGAAGCTCTTCTCTCAAGCCTGGTAACTCCGTAATGACCTCTGAGTCAAGAACTCAGGTCAACATCAAGGTTTCACAAAGAGGAATGACATGTAACTAAAATTCCTTCTTAGTAGAGAAAAATCATGATTCCAAGGAGAAAGTAACGCAACAACATGGAAAGAAAGATAAATGTGTGTCTATCATATCTCCGATGAAACTTTTTCCTAAAGCAGCAAGGCTTTTTCCAGATAGACCCAAGTTAAATGGCGCTCAGCTTGAACGATCCATCTACCACACGAGCTGCTGAGGATAAGGACTTGTACCTTATGATCTTGGCACATGGTAAGTGGGTAGATTTTAACATTGTTAGTAGAGATAAAAGACTAATATTCAGGGCTGGGGAGATATAGCTACATGGTACAAGTTCTAGCATGGCAAGTGCAAGGTCGTGCGTTGGAATCGTGCCCCCCCCCCCCACAAAAGTAATATTCAAGGTGAGACAGATGTTAGTAAGCTACACTTAGCTTCTACACAGCCTAACTCTGTACATTTCAAAAGGGCCAGGTTTTGTGGCATACATCTATGCCATCTTTACCAATAAAAATTTTAAAAAAATATTAAGGCAGAGGAACATTCATGCTTGTAGTCGTATGCTATAGCTTAAAACATAAGCTAGATGCTCTGAATTCAAGACATAACCTATATCCGCTAAATGCAAAAATATATTCTCTAAAGACTTTGAGGACCACGGAGTTATCCTCCAGAAATTTCGAACTGTTACGACACACTTCTCCATCCCTGTGCGTTACAAGTTTTCTGAGGAGTTCCTGTGAGGATATGTTAGTAGAAAATAAATTTTAAAAAAAAACAAAAAAACATAGAGGTTTCCCCAGAGAAGACTCTCTGTTGGCTTTTGAGAGAGAATTCCATGACCCCAAACACACACTACAGCCTAGCACAGTATGCAAAGTACTCTATGCACCCAACACTTTGAAAACTTCTGCAAATGCTAAATAAAGAAACAACAGTTTACAAATAATAGAAAGCCCTCTTTAGGGGCTAAGAACTAGATGTTGTGTTTCAAATGTGTGTCTTTCTTTAAATACATTCTCTTATTTCAATAGCTCACCTTCTACAAATCTTCGGCTAGAAATACCCACCCAATCAACGGAAACTCTGCCACTTCAAAGCTGAAGTAAATCTGGTACTCATGAGTAGTGCTAGTTGTCCTTATGCTTAGTTATCATGGTCTATGGTTGCATCAGATATTTTTATTCAATGCCAATTTATCTTTGTTATATCACTAAGTTTTCTGTACTTAGTGCCAGGGGTTTCCAAATTCACAGTAATGCCATGAAGTTGGTTTTTCATGTCAATTTTAATGGATCAGTTTCACTAGATCAGATACTGCCTGGTATTTCAGTTGGGATTGTCATGGTTGTGGAGATTGCTGTGTACAAAACGCACTCTTAGCAATGTTATGCCCTTTGCAGCAACATATTTCTTCATTAGATTGAGTTTTTGTTAAAGCTTATGTGTATATATACATATATATATATATATATATATATATATATGCATATATATGTATATGTATATTGAGCAGACTAGCAAACTAGAGTTGGTAAAATTATAGGAAGAAAAAAACTATACAGCACATTCTTTTAAAATGTTGCAAATTTCATTTTATTTGTATTTTTTTTGTCATTTTGAGGCACAGTTTTTCTATGTAGTCCAGGGTGCCCTGGAACTCACTTGGAAGCTCATGCCGGCCTCCAGCTCCCTAGGATCCTCCTGCCTCAGCCTCCCAGTTGCCGGGATTGCAGGTGTGTGTCACCCCCAGAGCTGGCCTGAGACGCTGGGGAACGTTCTTAACATTTCCTTTTCTAAATGGCATGCTTCGCTTTATTCCTCCGGAGGACTGGCCCAAGGGCCTTCCCATGCAGTTCCGTTCCACAGCTGTTTTGTTTTATTTTGACTCCTTGTCTTGCTCAGTTGTCCAAGTGAGCGCCATCTTTAGATCTTCCTGTCTCAGCCTCCTGCAGTGGGCAGAGAGAGGAGTTGTCTATACCCACTACAGCCAGCTCCCAGGTTATCTGTGTCCATTTCTTTGACATCTTCCATTGGTGTATTTTCTAATCTTATGGAAAAATGATAAAGTAGGAGGCGTGGTACCGCTGAGATCCTGTACAAGTTCTCTGTCTTTCTGCAGGAGAAATTGGAACGTCTTTTCTTTCTTTCTTTTTTTTTTTTTCTTTCCCTTGTGCTAACCCAGAATGCCCTACTAGAAAAACGTAGGAGACAGACACTTTAAAGCGTCAAATCTGCAGTACGATCCAGTCCAGGGAAGATGGAATGGATCCCGAACAAAATGCCATATTCAAAGAGATGACTTTATGAGCACGATTTGCATTCCTAGAAAGCACACAATATCTTTTAAGACCTTAAAAAATTGGAAGGTTGCACCTGAAAGGACCGTTTTTCTTTCATAATATGCCGCTGTTTTGCACATAAATTGGACGCTATCGGATGAATCGATAGGTATATGATTACAGGGCTGGGATTGATTGCTCACATAATGTGTAGCCAGAAAATAGCAAAGTTTTTCACCACGTTCTCTCTCATTGATCTTTCACTGGGACGGAGCCAAGCTGTAACATTCTGGCCACCCTTTCGATTGATTTCCCACGTGCTGGTGAAGAGCCGGCAATAAATCCATCAGACATCCTTAAGACGGTAATCTTTCATGATGCAGTTGTGCCCTCATACATGCATGCGGCCAGATGCGTCAACATGTCAGTATCGCATTTTTCAGTGAAGCGCTCGTTTAATAATTTCTCTGTAACGTATTCATCTGTGTATTTCCGAAAATGGTTTTTAATCAGTGCTTCCCGACGAACAAACACATTCAAATAAACCCAACTAGCCCGACGTGATTTTCCCAGGAAGCCCACAAATATTGATTGAAAACTGTAAAGAATCTCTGGAAACACTGAGAACACGGTTGAATGCACTGTAGACAAAGTTTAATGAAAATCTCTGTTCATCCAGAGCCCTGGCATGCTAAAATCCTAATTAACATCCACGCCGCATCTGTAGTCTTCTTACTCCATGATTAACTGGGAGAAAGTCCTTTGAAGTTGGAGTTCTCAGAGAAAAGATGGCTTTTTAAATGTATATTAAGGCCTGTAAAATAAAGTGGAGTTTCACTGAACTCTGAACTACTCTTTGGAGAACAGCCTGCTTTCTGTGAAATTGTAAAAGGGCATTTTCTGCCGGTTCTGGGATGCTCAAGATGAGAATAAAGCAGAAGATGGCATCTTTTCAGACTGGGGAATTCGCACCTCTTCTTAAAAACGCAGTTGATTAAAATGACTCTTCGTCATCTGTCCATGCAGAAAGGCGATTTCAGGGTACGGGGTCGGGCTTGATCAGAAGAGGTTATTCTGATGGAAAAAAGAGGGGGTCGCAAGCGTTCTTTTTCATCAAGTCCCCTCCCCCAACAGTGATAAACAGAAAGCCGTTTTGCTGGGAGGCCAACCTCTTCACAGACCGTTTGAGCTCCAAGGGTAGCGTGGTGCTTTGGTGAAACAAAATAGGAAAATTCGAAAATCACTTCATTCCTGTAGTCCCAGCCCGGGGCTCAACACATAAACATACTATAATGCCATAAGAATGCATTGTGACTAACTCTCAGAAGGGGAGTCTGTGTCTCTCAGCAACGGAACTGAAGAAGCAGTGGGGGCCCTTATGCCGCGGAGTACTGCTCTGTCGTGAAAAATAAGGCAAAGGGAGCCATTTGTAGGCCACTGGGTGGCCCTGGAGAACACACCATTCAATGAAATAAATCTCATTCACAGGGTTCAGTAAAGAAATCAGACAGCTAACAAGAGATAGCTAGATAGAAGGCGGGCCAGATAGCGCAGTAGGCTAAAGTGCCTGCTTAGGCAGAGCACAGCGACCAGGGTTCGATTCCCCGTGTACCATGCCGGCTCTGACCCCAGGGTGCGCTGAGACCGCGATTGAGACTGGGTGTGGAGGCGCGCGCCTGTAATCCCTGTGCTTGGGAGGCTGAAACCAGGGGAATCACTTCTAAATGTTGTTGAATGTTCCAAGTGAATGTTTTTAGTTGTTGAATGTTCCAACAACTAAAAACAGCCAAGATACTGGAAAGAGAGGCGCAGTGTCTATGTAGAATGAATAGCTATTCAAAATGCGAAAAATGAAATAAATGTAGCATACAACTTCGAGCAGAAAGTGTAGAAAGAGTAATAAAATTATAAAGATGGCTAGGAAGTGGTGAATTGAGGTACTGCAAAGCAGTGTAGGTATTTGCACAGGGGAAAAGAGACAGAGAGAGAGATGGAGGAACAGAGACGTACAGACGGGGGGAGAACTCCCAGGGTCGGCATTAGCACCCTGGGTTACAGAGACAGAGACAGACACAGAGAGAGGTGCATATAGAGACAGAGAGAGAGACAGACACACAGACAGAGATACAGAGAGAGACAGAGACAGACAGAGACACAGATAGAGAGAGACAGAGGCAGAGACACAGGGAGGGGGAGAGACAGAGCGGCAGAGACCAGCCAAGATAGACAGAGACAGAGACACACACACAGAGAGGTGGATATAGGTAGAGATACAGATAGACTGACAGAAAGACAGAGAGACAGACAGAGGCACAGAAAGACACGCAGAGACCCAGCGAGAGAGAGAGAAAGACACAGAGAGACAGAGACACAGAGAGAGACAGAGACAAAGACAAAGAGACAGAGAGAGATACGGGCAGAGGGACACAGAGAGAGAGGGAGGGAGAGAGAAAGAGAGAGAGAACAGACCAGTTATCTTATACCAGAAAGAAGATGCCCTCTGTACCTGAATTTAAGGCACATAATTTATGCCTCGACCATGGAGTTTAGGAAAATCAACTTGATTTCTTGATTTAGAAGCTTGACTTGAAGTCTCGTGTCAGACACTGGTGGCTTACATGTAGCTGTGGAGCGGCACTTAACCGACACGCACGAGGCCTGGGTTTCTACCTGCGCGCTACCAGCTACAATGAAATGAAATGAAATGAAGTAAAATAAAATAAAAATGTGATAAAATAAGGTGTGATGCAACGCAATGTAGTGGTGAGTGGCTTGGGCCACGGACAGACTAGATGAAGTGGAAGAGAAACTGAACTTAAGAAGGCAGAAAATCTACCCAGAATGAGAGTAAAACGAGTCCAAGGCGGCAGACCCGGAAGGACGAGCTAGCGGTGCGCAAGCCCGGGGCACGGGCAACGCACGCGTCCCCGGGGGCCCAAGGAACTGCGTGGGGACTTCAGCCCCGGTGGCCGATAACCGAAGGTCGGGACAATGAAGAAGCCCACGAGGTGGCCAAGAGAGCCAAGAGGAGACGCAGCATGCTGCAGGGTGCATGGACTCTGAGGAGAGAAAGAGAAGAGCGACAGGTCGGAGGACGACGCTGGAAGGAACGAAAGTAAGGCAAAAGTTCCGCAGACAGCAGCCCATGGACTCAGGGTAAACCCGCAGGGAACCCGACTGACCTTGTCAGGTACAAAAGGACCATATTCTTTGTGGCATAGGTCTTGCTTTATCTTGGTCTTAACCATGCCACAGAAAAGTCTAACCATGAGCTATAAAAAAGAAAGGCTTTTAGTCATGAGGTAACTGTTCAAGACAAAGACCTGGAAACGGAATTACTATTGTCAATGCCATTGCTGTGATTATTATTTTAAGGTATTTAATATGGGGTCTACAGGGTTTGACTACGTACATCTGAATGCTAGGGACCCTCCTGTCTCAGCCTCCCCAGCACTGGGATTACAGGGGTACACTGAGTCCCACCCTGGAAAGGGAATTACGGAAATTGCATGTAAATGTGGGGTAAAAACAGTCCCTGTGGAAGGTGGAAAATAAAATCTTGTGAAAATTATAGAAGAATGGTTGGAAATAAATGATCAGAAGTACTGGTGTAAATGATGTCAAGTCAATCATAGTAAACATCTTACGAAAGTGAAAATTATATACCAGTAATATGTGAAGCTTTATTAAGTATTGTCTTAATTGAAGTAAATCCTCTTTGTAGAAAAGTCATGTGACTAAGGATTCTCATCAGATTAAAAATAAATTACAGATAATCTTAAAATTGTAAAGGTTTTACAGAAATTAACTGTGGAAGCCTGTTATTTTTCAACCGATAGCACATAAGTGGCCAGCTAGATTCTTACAGCACCACTGCAAAGTGGGGAAAACAGTGAATTTTCTATTGTCAGGAGGAAAATAGCTTTTCATTAAAAAATTTCAGTGGGAAAACTATCTTCCCATTGAAGACAAGGGTCATTTTTAAGAAAGAGTACTGACGGTTTTCCTCACTTAGCTTTGCAAAGCTATTTTAGGTCACCATCTATTTGCTTGGAAGAATTCTGGACAGAGCAGAAGATAGGAGAAATCATCAGAACCAGACTGGTGTAAGTGTGAAAAAGATCAAAATGAAAACCGAATCATCCACGCAATCAGACATCCAGGCGTAAATACTGCATCCTTTCTCTTAAAGGGAAAACAAGACTATAACTATAAATGAAATGAAAGGGGAGACCCAGCATAAGCACCTGCCTGGCACATACAAGGTTGTGAGTTCGATTCCTGGTACCAAGTGTAGATAGATGATGGAATATATAGAGAAAATAAAAAAGAAATGAAACACCCAATGTAAGACAGATAGCAGCAAGAACGGAGACAGGATCTTTCTCAAATGGGGAGAAGATGGACGGATGGAAGGAACGAGGGACTCTAGGGAAGGAAAATAGATTGAAATGTGCTTTGTACAACAGTGAGTCCTGCACAAAGAGAACCTCAGAAAAGAAAAGTCTTATCCATGCTGGTCAAATGCCATTGAGAGTAAAAATTTAATGTGACTCAAAGCCATAGTGTAAGACAAAATACATGTCTTTCTACAAATACAAAAATATACTTGTTATAAAACTCCAAAAAAAAAAAAATGTGAGCCCATCAAGTGATCCCAAGAGGAGGTCAATTAGGCAGACGAACATAGAGGCTGAAAAGCAGCGCTGTAATTACTATTTTGCAAGAAGCATGAAATTTTGTTATTATTTCAAATTTCCTCATGCACCGTAGGTAGACTGCCACCGGGCCAGAAAAACGAGTCAAGTTCTCTCCTGTGTGGCCGCAGATTGGGGCCAGCACAGTACCGCATAGATAAAAGAAAATGGTCACAAAACAGGAATATCGTGTGCTCTTTAAACATTCCAGGTGTGTTTCTTTTGGAAAAGCAAAATAGATTTCCTGCTCGTATTTTCATACAGAATCATGAGAGAAGGCGTTGAAGATTGCAAACGCCCAGAAAAGCTGAATGCTTCTGGAACTGGAAATGTTTCTTCCTAATTAATGCTCAGCTTCCCATGGGACTTCTGCTGCAGATAATCTTGCTGCTATAAAACAGACAGGCATTTTATATGCACTAAAGAACAGAGGTGATGATTTTATGATTGTAATTTTTTTCCACAGGGCCAATTTTTTAGGTTTTAATTTTTTTTTTTTTTTTTTTTTTTTGATTGCAACTAAAGAAGGCAAGACTCTCACTATCCGGGGTGAAGAGGGAGAGCAAACAGTTGAATGATAAACTTAAAACGTAGAGAGGCCACACAGAAAGGCAACTGAGAAAATAAAAATAAAAGCCGAGTGTTCAAGATCTAACGACGAAATATCACTCAATACCCGCAGACACAAGTCGGTGATGGAGAATTATCAAACCTCACGCCACGGCTGGACTCTACCGACGAAGGTGACGGAATCACAAACTGAATGTAGCTCGGTGGTACAGCCCTACGGTGGCGTTCAGCAGGCCCTGGGTGCTGCCTCCACAGCTAACTTGTGTATTTTGCAAACTTTGGAATTGTCAAAGAAACACAACCCCCCCCCCCCCCCCC
>PVJA010005359.1:0-79649 GCA_004027025.1 Myocastor coypus
TTTTTTTTTTTTTTTTTTTTTTTTTTTTTTTTTTTTTTTTTTTTTTTTTTTTTTTTTTTTTTTTTTTTTTTTTTTTTTTTTTTTTTTTTTTTTTTTTTTTTTTTTTTTTTTTTTTTTTTTTTTTTTTTTTTTTTTTTTTTTTTTTTTTTTTTTTTTTTTTTTTTTTTTGGTCTTTTTGAGACAGGGTCTCACTATGCAGGTCAGGCTGGCCTTGAGCTCACTTTTGTAGCCCAGGCTGGTCTCGAACTCACACCGATCCTCCTTCAGTTGAGTTTTGTTGGTACATATTTTAAAAGAAGTTGTGCATATCATATTAAATTAGCTAGCTTTTGTTCTTGCTGGGGAAAAATACTTGACACCTTCAACTTAGAGGAGAGGCTTGTTAAGGTTTGTGGTTTTAGAGCTCTTAGTCTACAGCAAGCTGACAGAAGAGAGCAAACCACGATGGTAGAAGGGAGTACTGCAGGAAAAGCTACTCAGCTCCTGTTGTCTGAGAAGGAGGCAATGAGGACCAGCCAGGAAGGAAGGCCTGAGGACCAGGTGTGCTGTGCAGTGTTCCACTCCTTCGCTCACCTCCTCCAATTGGCCCTGATTCTTCAGCCTGTTCAGCTATAAACTTGCCAATGGGTTAGCCCAACAAAGAGGTTTGTGACCTCCCATTCAGATCAACTCTTTCAAGAGTGTCTTAATCCAGTCAAGTCCCCATACAAGATTACCACATAGCCATAGGGAGACCCTGTCTCAAGAAAGACACACACACACACACACACACACACACAAAGATTACCACATACCAAACTCCTGAATTTATGTGTGTTAATTTTTATTTATTTATTTATTTATTTATTTATTTATTTATTTATTTTGTCTTTTTGAAACAGGGTCTCGCTATGCAGTTGAGGCTGGTCCTGAGCTCACTTTTGTAGCCCAGGCTGGTCTCGAACTCGCACCAATCCTCCTGCCTCCCAAGTGCTGGGATTACAGGCGTGCGCCACCACGCCCGGCTCTATGTGCGTTAATTTTTAAGTAAGAATTTTTTCTTAATTTTAATACATGTGGAAAAGAAAACTCCTTATGCTTTCTTTCACTATACTAAAGATAAAAATTAAATTAAAGATTTGAAGTGGTTTTTCTTCCACTGGAGCACTATGTCATGAAACTGTTCTACAGTTTTTCTTTGGTCTCTCATGTTACCTTTCACATGTACATTAGTAAGTTACGTTTTTCTTTTTGTGTACTATAAGACACTGTTTTAGGTTTTAATTTTTCATAGGCTTCATGTGCTACTAAAGCCATCCCTACAGCTTCTTGCTCTGTGGCTTACCCTAACCATAGATCAATTTCATAAATACATGTATATAAATATATTAAACATAGATGGTTTTATTTCTGACTCCTGAATTTTATTTCAGTGTCACCTCTCTATTTACCATGTTAAATGATTGTAATGTTCATGGATTTCAGTTTTACCAACATGTTAATCTCAATTTTTTTTCCTGTGATGTCATCATTTTTAAAATTAAATGTAAATTTTGAAAATTACCCCTAAACTCTGAGATTTTGTGTGAAGTCGTATTGAATTTTTTCATAGAATCAAATTCTCCATGATTTTCTTGGTTTCACTTTAAGGATGAACATTTCTCTTTATTGAGTCACTGGATTCTGTATTGTTTATATTATTAAACCTTTTGATAATAACTTTATTCATTCCTGGATTAATTCCAGGATGCCAGTGGCAAAGGAGTTTTAAAAGATTGGGGGACCAGCATCATGTGCCACACTGGCTCCACCCCCAAGCATGCTGAAGGGGCCACTGAGACGGGGCATGGTGTCACATACCTGTATCCCAGTGCTGGGGCAGCTGAAAATGGGAGGATCACTGAGTCCGAACTGCACATTGAGACCCTCCACCAAGTATATAAAAAGAAAGAAAAAAAAAGTATCCTTTCCTAGTGTTGCATGTCTATGCAGCCATATAGAAAGAAGATTTCTGAAGGGACTCAGTTGTGTCCTCCAAGAGTTCATGTGTTAAATTCTTGACATCTAGGATCTATAGAATAGATTAAATAAGAACAAGTAAGGTTATTGGGACCATTTCTAATTAAATATGACTGATGTGCTTATAAAGAGAAGAGATTAGTTTCCTTGGAGACTAAGCCAACAAGAACTCAATTTTCAAACAATCGTGAACAATTTAGTGAGAACCTATATAAATAAACAAATAAAACAAAACCATGGCTGGGGATGTAGTTCAGGGGCACAGCTCCTGTCTACATGCGTAAGATGCTGAATTCTATACACAGTACTAAAGAAAACAAAAACCCCAAATAAATAAAGGCATTGCAGTACAAACATGGACGTAAGACAGACCTGGTGGATTTGCAGGGAGAAGACAGTGTATTCAAGCCCAGCAGAGAGGATTCTGGAGTGAAACTTGCGCCTGCCCCTGTCTGTCCTCACAAGTCTTGTCTCCAGAATCGGGAAAACTACCTGCATTTCTATTGTCTAGGTCACTGTGTATTCTGTTATGGAAACCCTAGACAGTGAATCCCCATGCCCCATTTTGCTACAGAGTAGTAAGTAGCTGGTGATGAAATATATATCTGAAGCTGAGATGTGAGAAATTGCTAACTGTTCTATCAGTCTTGTAAGCCTGAAAATCTAAAGCATTCTCTGAATCTGTTTTTTGAAGGGAAAAAATGGGGACCCTGGCAGAATAGAAATGCCTTTTCCAAATTCCTAAGAATGACTCTTATGTTTTTCCCGGCTTCAACTTCTCAGACAGGGACTTCCTTATACAAAGAAGCAGGTAGGGCAGAGGTCAACTACTGGAATCAGGAAAATATTTTTCACTGTCCAATTCTGTCTGTGTCCTTGGCCAAGGTGATTAACGCTGAACTTTCCTTTCTTCATTTGAAAGTTGAGGCATCTGACAGTGATCTCACAGTGCTGACGTAGGTATGAAGTGAGCTCTGTGCCCATCACACAATTGTTGTTGGATAAGTTGTAGATATCATTTTTATAATTGCAATATTTGAAAGCAACTCATCTGTAGTGAAACATGCGTTTGTTGAACTCACTGAATAGAGAGAAAAAGAAATCCTGAGATAGAAATAACTTAAAGAGATCGCCCTCCATAGAGTTAGAAGTTAGAGAAAACATAGTTATTGAAAATCCTTCCTCAATGTTTCATATTTTAGGATCTCTATTCTTGTGATAATTTGGTAGGAGACAATAAGTGTATTTTAATCTTTGTATCTAAAACAAGGTCAAATAATGTCTTATGTCTTCAAAAACATTATTTCAGCCAAATTCGGGGCTTGAAGATATGGTTGACGTATGAAGTCAACACGGGATTTTTCAGCATCAGAAAGAACATATAGAAACAAAATACACAATTAGCTGTTAACATTTCTAGGGCTAAAAGAACAGAAACAAATCTTTACTACTAAAAGTGCAGCTGCTACATTTTGCTTTCAAGGTACAGACAGCACACATGCAAGATTGACTCCTTAATGTCCTCTTTGCCAACAAAAATGATTCTGTTTGTGCTAGGAGGAAAAAAAGCCAAGTAAAAAAGTCATTATGGTGTGTCTGCAGCTCTCAGTCCTAATATTTGAGTCTCATTTATAAGTAGAGAGGAAAATCAATAATCCTTTTAAGTTGCCTTGGATTCCAAGTGGAAAATACTTTAACTCACTACACTGTGGTGACCGCAAGCCACTATGAGATATTACACAAGGCTGTTTCATCAAGAATTCTAGTTCTCTTCAATGCCTTTTAATTGTGTTGTTGATCTGCCTGGCTAAGAAAATGCATGCTCCCACTGATTTCTGAAAGTTTAACTATTCTATTCATCAATTGTTTTTCTTTTATCATCTTCTTGATAGTGATTTTGTTTCTATATAAGTTGAAAAACTGAATCAGTTTAAGAAGGAAGTGCCAGGAGTGGTGGCACCTGCCTGTAAACCCAACATGGCTGAGGCAGGAGAATGACCATGAGTTTGAGATCAGCTCAGAGTGCACAGTGAGTCCACGGTCAATCTGAACTATGTAGTGGTATTCATCTGTAATTCTTGTTGCTTAGAACACATTTGAATCTGTAGGAATTTGAGGCCAATCTGAGCTACACAGTAATACCTTGTGAGGCAGAGGGAGAGGCAGAGGAAGAAGGAGAGGGAGAAGGAGAAAGAGGCAGAGGGAGGGAGAAGGGGAGGGGGTGGGAGGGGAGGGAGGGAGGAAGGGAGGGAGGGAGAGAGAGAGAGTAGGTAGGGAAATTGTCATACAAAATCAAGTGAATTCATGAGGCAAAGTAAAATGAGGAGAAAAATGAATCAGATCTGTTCCAACATGGGATGAAATTTTAAACCGGCTGTAGTCCAGATTATTTTGTGTTGTAAATATCACACTTTCTTGAGAAAATTAATAATCCAATCAAGGGAAAAATCTATGAAGTAGACTAGTCTGGAAGCAGAAAAAGATTACTTTGACCAATAATTACAAAGAGAGCAAAATGAGTACAGATGCAAAACACAGCTTAAACCTCAGGTGTTTGTGTGTAATAAGCCTCTTTATGTTGGTTAACTAAAGATGTGATATTCTCCTGGAACCAGTAGTGGGTTTATACTCCACAAAGCTTAGGTTCAAGTCAAGTTCCTACCCTGAAATATAGAGACTTAGTAAGAGTGAATATCTAGATGAAAATATTAGTACTAGTAGCATGGCAAACAATCTGGGGGCACTGTACACTGGGATTATACAAGTGCAGGGATTATAGGCATGTGTCACCACACGCAGCTAGAACCTTACTCTTTTTGATTTTTTAATCTACTTGAGATTTACTGTGAAGGAGGAAAGCAAATTTCAGAAACAGGAACATTATAGTTCTCAGAGTTCAGAACTGCTGCTTTTTTTTTTTTTGAGACAAGGCCTCACTATGCAGTTCAGGCTGGCCTTGGGCTCACTTTTGTAGCCCAGGCTGGTCTTGAACTCACACCGATCCTCCTGCCTCAGCCTCCCAAGTGCTGGGATTACAGGCGTGTGCCACCAAGCCTGGCTCCTAATTATTTATTTATTTTTATGGCCGGCTCAGCCTGCCCTGTGGGCAGGGCTGGCACAGCATGTGGTGCTGGGGATTGAACCTCAGTCCCTGCAGCCACCCAAGCTTTCCTAAGCAGGCGCTTTAGACCACTGAGCCATCCTGCTGAGAACTACTGCTTTTGAATTTCATATTCTATCACTTCCCAGTTGTGAAAGTACAGCTATGATACTGTTTCCTATAGAAGCATTTTCAGAAGCAAAAGAACATCTTTTCTGTATTAACATGAGAAATAAATGAGTTGAATACATGCCCCGTACAGCGCTAGTTTTATGGTGAGCACGCTATCGACGGCAGCTCCTATGCTCATGGTTTTTCTGACAATGATGCTCACGCATTCGTTCATCAAATTGAGTAAGACATTAGTGTGATTTCTGCCTTGGAGATACAAGCGTGCAGGTGATGAAAGCTGTGCCTTCAACATGGGTTTGGTCTAGAAGAGAAAGCAGAATTAGACCAAATATCACGTTATAGATTCAGAGATAAAATGATGAAGCCTATACTAGGTGGGAGAAGCTGATTGGAGGCGAGCCGGCTGAGACAGTATCTCACGGAGAAGACGCTTGCCATTATTATTTGGATCCAGTAAAGCAATTTCTTTGTGTGAACAAAGTTGCCAAGCTCCGGTTCATGAACACTCCAACCATTGCAGCTGGTAAGCTACCACTCTCCTGTATTCTTCCTTCGCATGGTTGCTTAGGAGGTTTAATTTCTCATAAGTTAGCGGGACTCCTGAAATGCACAGTGATGCTACTGTACTGTCACGAGGCTCCAAGCTCTGCCCTAGTTCCAAAGTATTTTAACACTAATTTTCTTCTTCCTTTTTAGAAATGTCAGCTGGCCTGAGGGGAGATAATCTTGTTTTCCCTTAGCTTAGGAGTTTTTACTAATTATATTTTAGGACAGCAGTGGTGAATGTATGGCAAACATGCAATAACAGGCTGTTTGTTATTGAAGGCTCTAAAAGGTTTGCCATCACTATTTTTGGGTCTTAAAATCCATGGGAACCATTTCTCTAAATTGTGATCTAATACACAGACACACACATATGCACACTCAGTTTGTGTTTAGCTTTCTTTTTGCTCATTAGTTCGCTGAACATGCATATTTGTGCATATCCATATATCAGGATATAAGTATTTTTCCCTAAAAAGAAAAATATTATTTTTGGACCACCTGCTATAAATTGAATATGTGACAGCAATGCTGAAATGTTTTTGCTTTACAGCTTCTACTGAACTGGTGAGACTTTCCTGGAACAACATTTTCTGTTTGTTTTTAAAACAAACCCATGGGTTTACTTTGTGAAAACTCATGAATGTTTTTTATGCATTCCATATCCTTTTCAGAGTTGCTCCTTGCCAAAGGAAATGTGATTAAGGCCGTTCAGGAAGGGTTATGGTCAACAAATAAGACACAATGACTGTATCTCGTGTGGCATTGGAAAAGAGAATGGGAAAGTCTGTGGATATTCTCGAGGGAGTAGGTGATAAGTTTTTAACTCTAGTCAAGCGATAACTCAGATTTTACAAAACACTCCAGCTTTCATATTGATAACAGTAACTTAAATTTAGCTCTGAATCATCTTTAATGAAAAGAAGAAATTTAAGTTCTAGAACTTTTACGAAGCCCAGGGGCAATCCTAAAGGTGTTATTGACAAAGCACTTAAATAGACCTACTCCCTCCGTGTTTACTTGGAGGCTGAGATGGTTTAAAATGTAGTAGACTCTGGGATTTTTTTCTCTTCTTACTTTAAGCATTGAAAGTATTTGAAATAAAATATATTTATGATCAAATGTCCAAGAATGGACTTCTATAGTCTCTCTTCCCTTGCCTTTACTTCAGAATGCATGAGAGTTTACAGTATGCTATGATTTAGGTGGTCATGCTGAACTTTGTAGATACGTAGGATAAAGGTGGCAAGATTGGGAAGGAATGTTGGTGTCAGGAATAGATGCTTCGATGCCAAAGTGTTAAAACGCACAAGAGACAAAGGATGCATACCTTCTCTATGCTATACAAAGAGCAATTAATTCGCAGTGATTTCTATTTCCTCCCTTCTTTTTGAAAACATTAAGACTAATAGGTCTACATTTCCCTACATGTCCAATGTGAATATGAGCAAAATGTTACTCTTAGCTACATGCCTCAGGTATTTATTAAAATTTAGCTAGTGTGAGCTAATTTTATTAATTGGATAAAAAAGTTCATAAAAATGTGAATGACTTTATATTGAAAAACTTCTGTAGCTTAAAGACTTTGAAGTCTTTTGGATCCAGGTTTGGAGAGAAGGCAGATGTCATTTGCAGATTTTGTGGCTTTATATGGAAAGAAATGTTAATGGCATTGGCCACCCTAAGTAAAGAATATTGTGCACCTCTCTGTGTATATGTGTACTTTCTTTTTCAGACAAACTGTAAACTTCACACCTTCACTGGAATGTCCTAGTGGCCCAGCCAATGACTGGCAAGTTTTCAAAGAATGTTGAGGGACACATTTTACCATGGCTCTGTGTACTCCTTCTTTTGTACGTACTAATCCTCAACTTTTATGCCAGTTGCTGGAGACAAATATCTCATCAAGTTGGCTTTGGCTCCAAACTTTGTGATATCATGCAGCGAACACCTAATACACACCCAATTTTATCCTCAGTTAATATATTTTCAATAATTATCTGATAACATAGGTTATTGTCACATCTATTGTTAGAGATACAAACAAGTACAGTGTCTTAGTTACTTTTCTCTTGTTGCTGGGACAAAATACCCAACACTCAAAATGAAGGAAGGAAAGGTTTATTTAGCTCACAGTTACTGGAGGTTTAAATCCACATTTGGTTGGCCCAAGGCTGAGTGGTACATGGCAGAGAGCAGCAGTTCATGGCAGCATAACAGCAATAATGGTGACAGAGGCAACAGAACAACCAGGAGAGCAGAGAGCAACAGCACTAGTCTGTCTCTCTGTCTCTCTGTATATTACATTCAGGCTCTCAGCCTCAGCCTATCCGCCTTAGGCTACACCCATAATCCCAGAAGTACTTAAAACACATAACCCCAGGGATCACGAATCAAGTCTCAAACTCTAGATCAGGACTAAATCACATAATCCCAGTGGATCATGGATCAAGTCTCAATCTACAGAAGTCCCTGCCCCTTGACTGCATGAGGCTTTGAGGGACAACTAGACATAAACCACAACATGTATCATCTGAATTTAGTCTTGATGTCTCAATATTTGCTATTGAGAAGGGCCATTCTCGAATAAAATTGGTGTGGAAAATTCCCTTAAATGTTTCTAAAAATTCATCAATAATTGAAAGGTAGAGATGTTATTTTAGAAGAGAGGTACTTCAATAATTAATGATGATTTTAAAATTTGTAGCCATAAGAGGATTACTAACATCAAATAATTACTATAAGAATGTAGTACTTACAGCAACAAACTAAACTATTTTCTATTTTTATTTGCAGTTAGAAGATGGCTTTAAAGAAAATGTCATTTTCCCCCTTTTGGTGAAAATGAAACAGAAGCAAAATTTTCAAGCAAAACATATTTAGTTAAACTTAATTGTATGTAAATTTATCCTTTACAGTTCTGAATTATGGTTCCTAAATATTTAAAGAAGAGTTTATGGAAATTATTTCTGTAGTTAGCTCTGCATATCCAGCAGTGAAGATGAGATTTGCCCAACTTGTGCCTGTTGGCTACAGAGCCCCACTGAAAAACAAAAGAGAAAGTTTTGTAGAATTACATACAGGTTTGGAAAAAAGTTATTAGGATTATCATTAAAATTATTATGATTATATCTCATATAATGCACCTGGAGAGTTAATCCATCATGTTTTTCTTTATTTTAATTCAACCACAGGAATTTCATTCTTCTGCCTTACTAATACCTTGGATTCCCTAGCATTAAGGAGCTGATATCAAGGTGAATCTGACTGAACATATATTTCCAGAAATGGAAAATTTTATAGAAAGTATCATAAGTTTGTCACTGACAACACAACTAGTGTGGGTGTTTTACACATTGAGGTATAAATTACTTGCAGCAGTACAATGGATAATTGGTTTCTGGGGCAATAGCTTGGTGGTCTACGTGCCACTCTGACCGCTCAAACTGGCACGGTAGAACACACCTGCAATCCCAGGGGTAGGGAGGCTGACACAGGAGGATCACTATAAGTCCAAGCTGGATAGCAGAGCACTAGAACAAACAAACAAACAAACAAATAAGAAGAAAACTCAGAGAAGTGGCCTTAAGAAAAAGACAAGCAACATGATGTATAAGAGATACGTGAATGCTCTTGCTTGGACTTTTCTATGTAGGCTTGAACTATTTTTTTTTTTAAGCTTACTGAACAAATAAACTTTAAAACTTGTCTCATAGATAATAATATTGATATAACAAGACATGGTAAATTGCTGTTCATAGTGTCCAATTAGGGGAACTTTCTTGTTTTCAGAAAATATCATATCAGGGCCAGAGGTATAGCTCAGTGGACTAAGCATTTACTTAAGGAAGTGCCGGGGCCAGGGTTCGGTTCCTGGCCCTGCCTGTTTCGCCATCTGGCTCTAGAGCATGCTGAGCCGGTGATGGAGTCCAGGCTCAGTGGCACACGCCTGTAATCCCAGCACTTGGGAGACAGGAAGCAGGAGGATCACTATGAGTCTGGGCTGCCTAGTGAAGAAACCCTATTTAAAAAAAAAAAAAGACAAAAGAAATGTCGTATCATCTTTTGTGTATTTTACTTTTAATAAAGATCCATCTAACAATCTTTTGTTGAGCTGATTCTAAAATTTTTGTGTAAGTAATGAAAAAAAAAAAAAACAAGCTACCAAGAACAACTCTAAGATAATAATACTGCTATCTTGAAGCCCAGTTACATACTTAACGTTCCCAAAATTCTAGACTGAAGAGCTAAAGGTAGGGCTGGCAAGGTAGCTCAGCAGTCTAAAATGCCAGGCTAGGCAAGCTTAGGCAGCCACAGGTACCCCAGTACCATCCCTGGCACCACATGCTGTGCCAGCCCCACCCTCAGGCAGGCTGAGCCAGCCATAACATAAAGAAAGAAAGAAAGAAAGAAAGTTAAAAAAAAGAGTTAAGGTAGAATTTTGTCAAAGGATTGCATTGAGATATATATTCATAAAAATGCTAGATATAAAAATTGAAATGAAAGCTATCATTGAAAAATCATAAAATCCTTACTGAGCTATTCATGTACCCCACCACCCACACATTTAAACGGATGCTTCAGCAGCTCTTAGCGTACCTATGTAGTCTTAGAGCAGTCACTGTGGTGGCTCACAATTGATGGCCAGTTTGCGACACCCAGCTAAACTGACTCAGCCTGGGGCTGGATTGTTGCTAACAGCATAGGAGACCTGGAGGGGAGGATGTTGTGCTGCTGATCCTCCTGGAGACGTGTGTCATGCTGGGTTTTCCTGATATGAACTCAGTTGTTCTCATTGTTGCAGGAGCCTGGGTCCTCACTGCCACTGAAGATGGCTGTGGTTCACTTGGGCGGGGGGGAGCTCTGGTGCTTACTTTGAGCATTGCTACCTGGCTGTGGCGCAGATCACTTAGCCTACTGGCACAGGTCCATGACCCACTGATGCAGCCTTTCTGGCTTTTGTTACTGATCTTTGTGCTTTTCCAATACAGATCCTTGATACAGACTTGCATGAGACATTGTTGTAGGATCTAGGCCTCTCACTGGCCTCTTGAAGGACATTGCCATGGGCTGTAAGTCTTCAGCTGAACTCACGCAGGATATCACCATGGGAACCAGGCCCTCATCTGGATTCTTAGGGTCTCTAGTTTGTAGACGTATCTCTCATACTTTTGCATTTGACTCTTTGGGTAAGGATTGTAAAATAATTTTCTATTGTATGGTCTGTAGTATTACCTTTCCCTTGCAAACCTTGACTACGATAATCACTATAACCAATTTTAGAACATTTTCACTACTCCAACAAGAGTTCTCACAATTAAATGTCATCTCCAACCCTTTATGCCATCACCATCCAAAGCAACCACAGAATAGATAAAGAAGTTGTAGCATGTTCACACAATAGAGTATTATTCAGCTATAAAAAGTGTAAACATGAGGCTTTTATTGGTGAACAGGTACAATAACAAGGGACCATACTCTCAAGTGGAATAGATTAAACCCATATGTCCAAACATCATATTATGTCCATAGTGTAAGATCCTAAAAGAGAAAATAAAATCTCAAGGGTACAATAGATCCTGCGAAAAGGGAATGAACTTGTTCAAAAAGAAGGAATTTCTGAAATGAGGAGAAGGACAGGAGGAGTGGGAGAAAGAGGCATATCTATATATGTAAGCAGCATGGTTTGGACAACTGTACCATGTATTTCTGCTAGTCTATGGAAAGGGCAGTGAACCCTTAATTTGTTTTGTCTTTTTCAGTTCTTTTTTTCTTTTCTGCTTTCTCATATTTTTTCTTTCTTCCAATTTTGTATGCTTATATTTGGTAATATGAGCAACTAATTTGAAGATAATACTATGTAGTACAATGAATATGATGAAATTAATAAAAAAAACAAAAGCAATCACTAAACTTTCTGTCTCTGAAATTTGCATATTCTGGACATTTCACATGACTGGAATAGCACCATAATTGGTCTTTTATACTAAGCTTCAATAATTTGGTATGTTTTCAAGGTTTATCTATTTGGTGGGACAAACTATTTTTATTGCATTAATAACTTTATTTTATAGATATACCATGTTGTCGATGTATTTTTAGTTTGTGGGTATTTAGATTGTTTCCATCCACTGGCTATTATGCAAAATGATTCTATGATCATTTGTTTACAATTTCTTGTGGGTACATATGTTTTCATTATTATTATTATTATTATTATTATTATTATTATTATTTTTTTTTTTTTTGTCTTTTTGAGACAGGGTCTCACTATGCAGTTCAGGCTGGTCTTGAACTCACTTTTGTAGCCCAGGCTGGTCTTGAGCTCATACTGATCCTCCTGCCTCAGCCTCTCAAGTGCTGTGATTACAGGCATGAGCCACCATGCCTGGCCTTCATTTTTTTATTATATATGTTAAAAACATTAATTGTTGATTAAGTGTTGATTCTATGCTTAATATTTTGAGAAGCTGTCAAAATATTTTCTAAAGTGGCTTCAGAGTTCGATCCTTAGTGGGAGCGGAGAGTGGACCCCAGACTGCCACTGCTGGTGTAGTTACCATCACACCTTGGGAGGAACCGCAGCTGCCGCTGGCCCCAGCCACCATCACCGCCACCATGAGGAGCGAGGCTGAGGCCCAGCAGTGCCTGCCGCCCTTGCCCACTGCCCTGTCCTTAGCGCTGCTGACACCAAGCCAAGCACCAGCAGGCCTGGGGGGCCTCCCATCAGAGGCCCCTGCCGGTGGGGACAAGAAGGCCATCCCAGTGAAGGTTTTGGGAACAGTAAAATGGTTCAATGTAAGAAGCAGATATGGCTTCATCAACAGGAATGACACCAAGGAAGATGTATTTGTATAGCAGACTGCCATAAAGAAGAATAACCGTGGGAAGGACCTTCGCAATGTAGGAGATTGAGGTGCTGTGGAGTTTGGTGTTGTTGAAGGAGAGAAGGGTGCGGAGGCAGCAAATGTTACAGGCCCTGGTGGAGTTCCAGTTCTAGGCAGTAAATACACAGAAGACCGCCACCATTATAGACGCTATCCACGTCGTAGGGGTCCTCCATGCAATTACCAGCAGAATTACCAGAACAGTGAATGTGGGGAAAAGAATGAGGGATCAGAGAGCGCTCCGGAAGGCCAGGCCCAACAACGCTGGCCCTACATTAGGCAGGCAAAGGTTCCCACCTGACTACATGCAGAGACCCTATGGGCATCAACCACAGTATTCAAACCCTCCTGTGCAAGAAGTGATGGAGAGTGCTGACAACCCGGGCGCAGGAGAACAAGGTGAACAAATGTGACAGAATGTGTGTTGAGGTTATAGACCATGATTCCGCAGGGACCCTCCTCACCAAAGACAGCCTAGAGAGGATGGCAATGAAGAAGATAAGGAAAATCAAGGAGATGAGACCCAAGGTCAGCAGCCACCTCAACGTCGGTACTGTCACAACTTGAATTACTGACGCAGACTCCCAGAAAACCCTAAACCACAAGAGAGCAAAGAGACAAAAGCAGCCGATCCACCAGCTGAGAATTTGTCGGCTCCTGAGGCTGAGCAGGGCGGGGCTGAGTAAATGGCGGTTTAACACTTCTTCGTAGCATCATCGGGTTTAGTCATCCAGCAAGAAGGAAATTAATAGGAAATTCCAGCAGTAAGACATGAACAGAAGATTGGAACTGAAGACCTCAAATGCTTCCTTTTTGCCCTCAGATGGGAAAATATCTTAACCAACATTCACTCAAAGGACTTCTATTTAGAATATATAAAGAACTAAAGAAAATCAGGCTCTCAAATCCAAAGACCCAATCCAAAAATGGGCAACTGAGTTGAATACTCAGATGAACTTCTCAGAGGAAGAAATATAAATGGAAAATAAATGTATGAAAAAATATTTCACAACACTGGTCATTCAAAAATGCAAATGGAAACAACACTGAGATTTTCTCTCACCACGTGAAGAATGACTTTCATAAATAAATCATTTAACATCAAATACTGGAGAGGCTATGGGGAAAAAAGAACCCTTTTCCACTGTTTGTGGGAGTGTAGACTAGTATAACCATTTTGGAAATCAGTGTGGAGACTCCTTAAAGAGCTAGTATCAGAATTCTCATTCAACTCTGCTGTTCCCCTCCTTGGTATTTTCGCAGAAGAACTTAAAATGTCATACCAAAGCACTATATGTGCATCCATCTTTATAGCTAAATGTCATAACTAAATGTCATAACTAAATCTTTATAGCTAAATGTCATAACTAAATCTTGGAAACCATCCAAATGCCTATCGACTGAGGAATAGATAAAAAGATGTGTTTTTCATTTTTATATATTGGAGTAGTATTCAGCTATAAAGATTAATAAACTGGAGGACTTTATAGGTAAATGGATAGAGTCTATACTCATAACTGCAATAAACCATATCACATGTGTAAACATCACATTGTTTCCTTAGTGTAAGAATCTCAATAAATAAAATTGGAAGGTATCATAGAAATATAGTGGAAGGGAAAGAAAATGAGCAAAAGGAATAAACAATTTGGATGAGGGAAAGGAGAAAAGAAAAAAATGGAAGAGAAAAATCATGTGTAAATATATACACAGAATAGCTAAGACGACTGTACTAATTTCTATCAGATTTTTGAATGTAGTAGTTAATGTTTAAAATATTTACTTTGTGCAGTTTTACTTGCTTATATCTGGTCATCTGAATAACTGCAATGAACACCACAATGTGCAATATAACAACCACTACTGAATACTTATCATATTTTTAATTTATATATTTCTGACATCTTATCCATTATTTTTTATTCTTTTAAGAATAATAAATAAATAAATAATCAAAATCCTTTGTCCATTATTCTAACTGGGCTATTTGTATTTTGTTGAAGTGTAAGTACTCTTTATGCATTCTGGATACAAATCTTTTATTACATAATTTACTAATGCTTTCTCATTTTTTGGCTGTCTTCTTATTTTACTGATGATGCCCTTTGAAACATAAAAGATTTATTTTTGACATTGTTTATACTTCTAATGTCATAGCTAGCAATTGTATCTTATAATATGCTACAAATATTTATTTATATAGTATTCTCATCTAAGTGTTCTTATGTGGTTCTCTTATTAATGTGCATAATGCATTTTAATGAATGGTGTGAGGTAGCAATTTAGTGTTCTTATATTTAAGTTACTTTTCTTCTTGCTGCGACAAAAATACCTGACACCTAAAGTATAGGGAGGAAAAGTTTATTTAGCTCGCAGTTTCTGGAAGTTTCAGTCCATAATCAACTGGTTCCAAGGCAGGGAGGCACATGGCAGAGGGCAGCAGTTGGTGGCAGGCAGAGATAGCAAAGCGACAAGGGAGGACAGTTAAAGCCACATGAGAGGTAGTCGGGACAATCCTCTTTCTGTCGCTTATGATGTAGACAGGCTACCCACCCACCCTAGGGCTGGTGTAGCGCTCATACCTGTATACCCCAGCACTGAACCACGAATCAGTCACAAACTCCAGATTCAGCCCCTGCTGGAAAGGCTGCATCCCATGATTTCATGAGGGTTTGGGAGACATGTACACAAACCATAACATATTGATTTGCATTTGGATATACAGTTATTTTTTTCTCTTTGGAATTGTCTTGGTTTCCTAGTAAAAATATGAATGGAAAATAAAAGCCAACTTTTTGAGGCCAAGAAAACAGGTTTATTTCTAGGCTTTGAGTCATATTCCAAAAGTGTATCTATATACACATATGCCACTGTTAGCTTTGTTGTAAATTTCAACCAAAGTACTAGTGTTCCAAGTTTGTTATTTTTTTCAAGACTGCACTGCCTGCTTTTCAACCTTTGCATTTTTATATGAATCTGAGTAGTAGCTTAATATTTTGATATTTTGATAAGGAGGGCATTGAATCAGAGTGAATCTGAGGAATATTATTTTTATAATATCAAGTTTTTCAATTTATAAACATCATGGCTTTTGTAACTTTGGACTTACTTGATTTTAATATGTTTGTGGTTTTCAATGTACCCATCTCACATTTTATTAAAGTTATTGTTAAGTATTTGGAGTTTTCATGTAACTCTGAATGAAATTGTTTCCTTAATTTACTATCAATAGTGTTTATTGCTACCATATGGAAATGTGATTCAGTTTTGTATATTGATCCTACAGCTTAATCTGATTCACTTGTTAGTTGTAGCAGCTTTTCATGTTTGAGTCTGGAAACCGTAGGATTTTCTTCATGCAAGATCATAATATCTGTGTGTAATTACAGTTTTATTTTCTTTCTTCCCATCTTGGTATTAGATGTCTTTCATTACTTCTGATTATCTAGATTTTTACCCAGAGCTTACTTTTCTTTTGTAATTTTTTTCCTGTGCCTCAGTCTATCATCACTGTGATGTGAAATAATTGCCAAATATTAGTATAATTTTAGTTATTAAATAAATTATCTGGAGAAAGTGCTTTTCACACAGAGAGAGTGAAAGGGAAAGACTGTGTGAGACATTTTTCCTTTAAAAATTGTGGGGGCCAGGAAGACAGCTCAGTGGCCTAAGCTCTTGCCTGCCAAGCACAGGTTTCCCTGATTCTTCTGAACTTTGTTAGCTCTATAACTGCATCAGGGCTTTGTGAATACTTTCCTTCCCCTAAAACCATGACAGCACAACCGAACCTGTAGAATGCCTGACTGAACCACTATACCAAACTTCAAGAGCTGATGATCGTGGATCTACCCGTGTGACTGATGATCTCAGCCTGCAAGCAGATTGGAACTGCCTGGCTGCTCTGTCTCACGTTTGTACCTCCTGCTTGTGCACAATATAAGAATCCTAGAGCACCAGAGGTGGGGGCCTGATATTCTTGGAATGATCCTGACCAGAGCCCTTCAGCATAAATAAATCTGTCTCCAAACACTGCTGTCATTGCGGTGTTCCTCCTTGCTGCTGCAAGAGCTCTTGGTCAGGTCAAGAAATTTGCGCTTTTACGGATTTTTCATATTTATGAGCCTGATTTGTGTAATAGCTAAGACAATGGAAAGTATTCCCTTGTGATGACATGCATCATGTGAGAAACTTGAGCCTGAATTTTTCATTTTCTGTCTTGACCTCAAAAAGAGCTGTACAGAAGAGAAGTCTGTGAAAGTTGCCCGCAAGCTTTCTTGGCATTTGTCTTGCAGGCCGTGAAGCTCTGAGAATTAAGAATTCAGAGAAGTAAAAGGGAGATTTCATTTTAAGACAGCAATAAAATTTTGTTGCGTGTTTTGTTGTTGCTGAATTTTAAATGTGGAACAATTTTAAACTTCATAAAACCAGAAAAACAATGCAAAAAACCCTTGTGCAACTTTTATTGAAATCCAATAATGTTTTAAAAACATTTTTAACTTTTTCCTTTCTCTTTTTTTCTGTTTTGAATATTTCAAAAGATGCTAATGTGATGGCCCAAATTCCCCAAATTTTCACTGTTTCCTAAAAACTAGAGAGCTCCCCTTTAAATATTTATATACTCAACGAAGTAAGTGAATTCACATTAATGCATCATTTATCCTAGTCTCCAAGGGCTGGGAAGGTAACTGAGTGAAATAAGACCCTGCCTGGCAAATGCAAGATCCTAAATTTGATGCCCCTGTACCCACCAAAATAAAAAAAAAAAAATACACATAAAAATATATCCAATCTCCAGGTCTCCTAATTTATTTATTTATTTTTATTTATTTATTTTTTGTCTTTTTGAGACAGGGTCTCGCTATACAGTTGAGGCTGGTCCTGAGCTCACTTTTGTAGCCCAGGCTGTTCTCGAACTCGCACCAATCCTCCTGCCTCAGCCTCCCGAGTGCTGGGATTACAGGCGTGCGCCACCACACCCGGCAAGGTCTTCTAATTTAAATAAATAAAAAATTAAAATAAAAAGACTTTTCTGATTCATGAGCAAATACAGAATCACACAAGACATTTTTCAGAATGACCCTTTAGACTCTTAATCTTGACAATGAAAAGAAGCTATATATATATTTTTGATTTTTAAAAATTAATTCATTTTTTTGTGACGCATATTTTTGTTCTTCTCAGGGTATCCTAGCCATTGTCATAACATCCATTTCACCACTGAGGCTGCCGAAGTCAGTACACTCAGGTGCATCCACCCACTTCTGCCCGAGTCATTTCCTTTGGAGAAGAGGACACAGGCTTTATTGTAAGCTAATCTGAGGAGACAGAAAGGCCTTGCTAGCTTCGAGTCAGTCTCTCCCCGTATCCTGGTGTGCAAGTGTGGTTCACAGTCAGGACCAAGGGCAGGATACACACAACGAGATGCCTCAAATCCCCAGGCTTGCTTGGCCACTCCCAGCCATGCTCTCTTTCCTGCAGAAACTGAGTGAGGCCCCAGTTTTCTGAGGCCCCTATTCTGCTTCTTCATCAGGGTGGAACAGAGAAGGGGGTGGTGCTTTACGCTCAAGGCCTGAGGAAGTTCAGAAAGCCTCTTGTTTCTAAAGAAAAAATTTAGACTCTTCAAAGATTTGTTTTTACTCACCAAGTGTAGTGTGAAGTTGTACAATTTATAATCCAATTAAAAGCCACAGTTTAAAATATAGCTTGTCAGAATTTTTCCTTCTGGAATTAATAAGTATCTTGAACTTACTAATTAACACTTCAAATGAAAAAGCATTATTAAGGAGATGCTTGGGGATGAAGTGGATATCTTGCTCTTCCTCAAACATTGTCTGATTTTAGTATTTCATTACTTCTCAGATGACTGCTAAGTGGTCAGTTTCTAACTTTTCCATTTCTTTGACATTTACTTATTCACAGTCCACAATGATGCAGAAAGCTCTCTTCCTCATTTTATTTAAGGGATTATAGTACATTATTATCATTACTCATTTTAATACTAAACTTTCTCTGGTTTCCTTAGTAGGGCCTTTTTGGCCAACTTCTTTGTTGTTTTAAAATATCTCTAGCAACCTTTGAATTAGCTTTTTTTTTAAATGTACTGTAGGGATTAGATGTTACATGTTCATTTTATGGTTTCCTAGTTTACACCTTATAATAAGCCATTTATAAAACTAGTTTCTTTTATTGGAGCTTGGCTATAGAAAGTATAATCTGTGTACCAGGCATATTTATTACTGTCACTTTGCTGTTGTTTGTAGGGCTTCTGACAGGGCAGCTAGCAAATACATATATGCATTCATAAACTCACCAACATTCCTACTTCAATATTTATGTTTATATTAAGAGTAATACATTCATACTAAGACCTGCAATTTACCTCCTGCATTCTTCCTTTCCATGTTTGTCCCCTTGTAGCAGAATTCTTCACCTAGAGGCCAGGATACCCAGGATACTGAGTCTCTTTCTGGAAAGTAGTGTTTACCCCTGCCAGGACTAACTGTGTGGTTTCTCATTCAAAGGCTGAGCCCTGAGCATGGTATTTTGCCTTTTTTTTTTTTTTTTTTTAAATGGGTTTAGTACAGAGTTTACAGGGTCTCACTACTCAGATCCTTCCTGTTCTTCAGCCCCCCAATCTCAGGGACTACAGGCATGCAACACCATGTGCAGTCTCAATTGCCACCTCAGCATGCCCTGGGGGGTGGGGGCGCTTTGGCAGACCAGGGATCAAACCCCTGACCCCAACATCTGCCCAAGCAGGTGCTTTAACCTGCTCAACTATTTGGCTGGCATTTTTTTTTTTTTAAATGTATTTGGTACAGGATCTCACTACACAGCTTGGACTCATTGTGATCCTCCTACGTTCAATCTCCCCAGTGCTGGGATCATAGGCGTGTGCCACTACTCCCTGTCTCAGTGGCCAAGTCAGCACTGGGGACAGAGCCAGCATGGCATGTGGTGCCTGGGATTGAATCCTGGTCCCTGCACTTACCTAAGAAGGAGGGTAGCCATAGACTGGGTGCAATCTATGTTATAGAGCTGTGCTGGATCTCTACAGTGTACACAGGAACTAATGATGGCACGTTGTCTTCCTTTGTCTGAGAAGGCCCCCACTGCCTCTCTTTCGGCTGGGCCTGGCCACGTTCTGTGGGTAGGAGCTCAGCTGTAACTTCTTTTCCAGACATTAGAAGCTCAATTCCCATATTTTGAATTAATCTGCTCAACAATGGCATTATTTGCTTAATCCTCTTATTTTTAATCCCTTAAAGTTTTAGGCCACTTTCTTAGCATCAGACCTGTCAAATATGCTGGATAAGCTATGACGTTCTTCTCCAGCTCTCCAGCCACCAAGCAATCCCACTGTGCAACTGGATTCCTCCAGGAAAGGAGAGAGGCAGAGCAGGCAATTTGGAGAGGTGTTTCTCACGCGAGTTCTATGAGACAGATTATCTTGCAGTGAAGAAAGTGAGAAAAAGTAGACCGAATTCTCCTGTTTCTCAGGAGGTGTCTCTTCAAAATGAGTAAGATAAATCAATCATGATGAGAATTGGCAACCTGGTGATTCTATGAGGAAGAACCAGCGACGGGTTTTCAAACAATCACTGGGACCCAGTTAAAGTTTGTGAGTAAGAAAGTCTATTGCGCAAAGTCTTGACATCAAATCAAGAGGCTGGAACGTTGGGTTGGTGTTGGAAATAGGAGGAAGGCTGAGAGAGACTGAGAAGAGGGCAAGCTGGAATTAGACATCAAATGATGTTGGCAAATGAAGTGCTATTTTCCGAATGCTCAAGCTTATGGATTGCAATTGTGGGCATCATATATGGAAATGGTACAAGAGAACCACAACTTTTAAATAGAAATTAAATATTAATGCATAATTTCAAGCCTTAAAAGCCAAATAACGAAAACTTTATGAACAATTAAAGAATTAATGAAATCATTAATTACTTGTTATATCCTGGAGTAACTAGAACATTATTTTATTTAACCTCAAATTCTTTTTTTTTTTTTAAAAGGTAATATAAAACTTTAAAATGAACATTTGTTTGAATAGCTTTTCATGTTTTATTTCTAATTTAAGTAGTACATTATGTAGAGTTTTTATGAAAGCTTTTGTTTTTTCAACAATCTGCATTCCTGAGTATTTCTTTATCTTTTGTAAACCATAACTCTAGACTGAACTACCAAATGGGAATCCCCGTCTTTGACATCACCTTGATAAGTGCCCCATATTATGCGCATTTCTTTGGCATCTGTCAGCATCAGCAACAGACACTGGTTGTAAAGTCTATTTTTCTCAAACAAGCTTGTCCTTTGCCTTGTTTTGCTTGTCACAGCAGGTTATCTTGACCGTGGTTTTGCTGACACTCACTTTTCCGTCTCCTCCTGCACAACACACATACAACATGCTTCAGACTTGCCAGCAATTACAGGATTTGAATCGCAACACAACATGGCAAAGTGTGTTTGCATCTATTGCGTTGCCCTAACCTGCAGATAGACTCCCTGCTGCTCTAAGTGGCCTCCTCGTTTCCCAGAACCTCCCTTCCTTTGCTCATGTAGCTCCCTTGTGGATGATGATGTTTGGCTTGTCAAGACTCCAGCTGGCCTGGAGGACCTTCCCTGAGCCATATGTTCTGAAAGGACATTCCCAGATATCTTCCATGTGAATTAATTTCTTTTTGCTGTCCTAACATTGCACCTTATATCAGTAATAAGGTACTGAGGTCCCCTTTCCTTCTGGATCACAATTATTTGGAGAAACGACTATAGGAAAGCAAACTCCAAAGTTTTCAGAGAGAAAGTAAACATAGCCACTTGACATGTGTTTGGAAAGGAGGACTGACTTTTGTGTACTTTAACAAATGGCTTTGATAAAGAGGAAATGTCCAGGAAGGGCTTAAAAAAACACAAACAAGACTGCACAAATTTAAGAGTGCATATCAGAAGCTGAAGTGTTCTGTAAAGAGCTAGTTAGAAATTATTTTTGTTCTGTGGGTCATGGTCACTGCTGCATCTACCAATCTATAGCACTATAGTATAAAGAGAGCTTCAGACATCATATAAATGAATGCATGTGTGGCAGCTGTGTTTAAATAATTTTAATTTATGCAGATGGCGAGGAGGATTTCACACATGGGCTGGTTTGGTGTCTCTTAGACTAGAAAAGAAAGCTTCGGAAGACTTTTCCATAGGAATTATTTCCACGTTATTGTACTCAATATTTCTCCATCACCTGAATCAGTTTCTAGTTTTCCACTGAATAGTTCCATTACACGTCTCGTGGATACTTCATAATCACCATGACTAATCTAAATTAATTTTGTTACCCATGACAAGCGTCCCCATCAACTCATATCACAAATTACATGATTTCATTAGTCATTGTGACACTTAAGCTTAGTGGTTAAGCTTGACTGTCATGTTGATTGGCTTGGGAACTGTATAGGGGATTAGTAAAGCTCAACCCTGGGTAGCTGGGGAGGACCAAGAAGGTCCGACCTTTCATAATACATCTTGTCCCTTGGCATTCCTGGCTGGTGGTGTTCCCAGGGCCTGCCTCTAGGAAGCTATGAACTAAATAGCTTTGCTTTGCCTCACTCTTCTCCATGATATTCTTGCCTTGGAGTGACCCGACTATGGTCTGAATCCTCTGGAATTGAGAGCCAAGTAAACTGCTCATCTATGCTCTGTGTGTAGGGTAGTGTGTTCCCACAAGGAGAAAACCAAGAACCCAACTTCTCCTTCTATTTAATTCTTTGTTTACTTAAGCTTAATAAGTCTACCAGTCCTCTCAGTTCTAGTAATTATTGCTTTTTGGCAGTATTATTAATTTTTATCAGGAGAGAATTATCCATGCATTTCTTAATTCTACACTTGTAAGCAGAGACATTCACAACTTGACTGTCTTTTCTAGGAAGTATATGTGGCAAAAGAATTGCAAGATAAAGACAGGCTCTTCCCTTCTAAGAAGTGAACTTGTTTGCTTATTGTCAAGTAAGATAAGGATAAAGTCTTCCTCCAGGGAGAATGTTAAGCAGGTTTCCTTGTAGCCCACCTCAAACAATTGCAGATTTCTGATTGAATTTTTAGGTTGTGACACAAACGCATTGTGTAAGCAACAAGCACTCGATTGACCCATGGCGTGACCTAGATCTACAGGCCAAGAGAAAACCTGGAGATCTTCCTGCCTGCTGTGCCACAAGTAATCAACGTCTTGGTTCTGGCCACAGTCTCTTGTTTGCAGGCAACATCCATGAATTGCAACCTATGAACTTGCCGGTTTACAAATATGCTGAATCTCTTCGCAAGTTTTATAAGTTTTTGGTAACTTTTATTGAACACTATAGTAGTAAGTAATTTACATGCATCCTCTCACATCTCGCCATTTTGAGAGCTAGATGTTGTTACTTTCCATTTTAGCTTTGTTCTCTTTCATTATTGAAACACTTTATTCTGAATTTCTGATACGTGACTGATCCTATTTCTCGAGAGTCATAACTTATACTCTCTTCAACCAAGCATGAAATCTCTCTTTATAATTTGTAACACAGTCTCAGGGAAAAAAATCCTTGCATTGTATTTACCTATCAGCAAATAGACAGCAGGGAAAGTTGGACCGGGATGGGTGACTCAGAGAACACAACGGTATTCATGTCCCCAACAAGGTTACAGCTCTGTTGACTCACCTTGTCTCGCTCTATGTTTTCTTTGAAATAAAGAGGGGAGAGTTTGATTATTTGGAAAAGAAGATCTGAAAGATATTTAAGGAAGAAGTTGAGTAGAGAAAATAAGATATGTAGCTATAACCTTGTGTAATAATGACAGAATAATATTTGTGCAGTTCAAAAATGGTAAACATGGAGGAGGGGCTGGGGGGAGCAAAAGTTCCTGAATTGAGTCCTGGTACAAAAGAAAAGAAAAGAAAAGGAAAAGGAAAAGAGAGAGAGAGAGAGAGAGAGAGAGAGAGAGAGAGAGAGAGAGAGAGAGAGAGAGAGAGAGAAAGAAAGGAAGGAGGGAAGAAAGAAAGAAAGAAAGAGAAAGAAAGAAAGGAAGAAGGAAAGAAAGAAAGAAAGAAAGAAAGAAAGAAAGAAAGAAAGAAAGAAAGAAAGAAAGAAAGAAAGGGAAAAATTCAGTGGCCAAAATAACTCAGTATTTCTTCTGGAACCTGATAAAGAGTGTTCTGAGCACTTATGCATTGCACCAAAATTGAATTGACTCTGACTTACCTTTTAAGTATTAATAGCAGACTGGAGATACACCTCAGTAGTAGAACACTTGCCTTGCACCTGTGAAACCCTGAGTTGAAACCCCAGTACCGCCAAAGAATGTTACGAAAAGGATGATTGCAAAGTTTAACATAGTTTGGTTACCATGTTTAATTTAACTAGTGTGATGTTCCCAATCGATGAGATGCAAGACTTAGTTTTTCAGTACGGACATGTTTAGTGTGTACAAGCTCTGCTTTGCTGTACTTGCTTCAAAAGACAGGAAAATTAATGAGAACAGGCAATAAAATATCAAAGAACATACTGAAAACTATTGTAAACTAGCATGGAAAGCTAAGAAACAAAAAAACCTTGATACTTCAGTTTGCTAGGGATACCACAATAAAATTCTATGTTATTAGAGGCTTAAACAACAGAATTCATTTTCTCACAGTTCTGGAAGTTTAAAGTCAAGGATTAGTATGTGGCCAAGTTTTTTTTTTTTTTTTTTCTGAGGTGTTTCTTCTTGGCTAGGAGATAGCCACCTTCTTGCTGTGTCTTTGCATAGCCTTTATTCGTGTGCTTTTAAATTACTGGTATTTCTGTATGTTAATTTTTTTCTTTTTATGAGGAGTGATACAATTAGGATTAAGTCCCACCCTGAATAATACCTTCATTTTAATTTTATTACTTACTTTAAGAGCCCCATCTTTAAATACAGTCGCATTGTGAGGAACTGCGACTTAGGGGTTCCTCTATGAATCTGCCCTGACATTTGGTGACTGGCATTCAGAAACAAGGAGGCTGATTGCTGAGGACTGCTGAATGACTATAGTATCACAATACAAAAGCAACATTTGATCATTGTGTGTGTGTGTGTGTGTGTGTATAAAAAGTAGGAAAACACCTACGATATCATCACGTATAGTTCTCATTTTTATTCTTTTTTAATACATATCTTAAGTTTTTATTTTGTATTATTACACATTTGCATTATACAATTATACATCCCTTGTGGAGTGCACATAACACATCTCAATTTATTTTTCATCACCTTTTTCTCCTGTCTCTTCTCCTCCCCTCCCTTTCTTTTTTCCTTTCCTTTTTGTATTTAGTACAGAGTCTACAGGGTCCCACTCTGTAGATCAGGCTCACAGTGATTCTCCTGTTTTCAGCCTCTCATGCATTGGGATTACAGGCACGCACCACCACTGTGGTCTCAGCATGCCCCAGGAGCAGAGCCAGCATGGCCTGAGTCCCTGAGCTCTGACTAAGCAGGCGCTCCAGTCCTCTGAGCTATCTGCCCAGCCCATTACCTCCTGTCCCTTTCTTTGTCCTCTTCCTTTATGGAAAATATATTTCCTATTATCTCCCTTTTATTTTGCTCTTATATTTTGAGTTTCTCATACAAGACAAACCACATATCTAAGTTTGTGTGAAGAGGTTCATTATTGGTATGATGTTTCAGATGAAAAATCTCAGAGTCTATTTCTAGGCATGCGGAAGCTGTGACAATAGCTGCCAGTAATTATCAGCATAGGCCCTGGTGAAATCAGAAAGAAAATGTGAAATGGAAAAATTGTGAAATAAGCAACTATGTTTACTAATTTAAGTCTTTTAACCTACTACAGAAGCACATTTCAGGGTTTTTTTTCCCCCCCTTAATTATAACTTATCTCCTTTAATGTCTTATGATGGCTATTAATGGCAAAAAATGGTGCAGGTTTTGGATAGAAAGTAATGCAGAGTTGACATCACCATAACGATACCTTACCTGATGGTGCTGCATCTTCTGTACAGGGGTAAGCTTTGCAAGTGAAGGATGGGTCAGCATGGATTTGAGGAAAAGTTACTCTGTTCCTGGCTTCTGCTCTTTTATTATAATTTTTTTTTTTTTTTGTATTTTAGGGAAGGGTCTACAGAGTGGATTGGACTCATAGTGATCCCCCTGTTTACAGCCTCACAAGATGTGGGATTACAGGTGTATGCCACCATGTCCAGTCTCAATTGCTATCTCAGATTGCCCTGGATCGAACCCACAGCCGCTGGGCCTGCTTGCAGGTGCTTTAATCTGCACAGCTATTTGGCCAGCCCAAATTTTGTTTCATTTTATTGTTTTTTTAAGTTTTATTTTAGTTTTGCTGTCCCAGGAACTGAACGTAGGACTTCGCACTTGCCCGGCAGGCACCTATGTTATGGAGCTATCTCCGTGGCCCAGCTTCTGCTTTATCCCTGGATCTACTCTCCATCCTTCTTGACTCTTCCTCATCAGAGACTGATCTGTGCAGTTTCTGTCAGTGAACTCTCTTAGCCTCTGATTTGTGAGTGTACAGGAAGAGCACTGAGGAAAACATGAGGGAGAAATGAGAGTGAGTTGGATTACGTCCTAGTTTCGTTCATATAAGGTGTTTTTGGACTGATGGCTTTCAGAGAAGACGTTTGTACCTTAATAATTATGACTTCTCTTAATACTTATCTTTACAGACATTAACATAATACTCATTTGCTCATTATGTTCTTGTCTTGTTCATGCACATGTGCTTTTGTAAGTAGAATTTTGTTAAAATCTTCTTGAATTACTCTAATTTGAATACATTTTCTACTGGGATCCTATTTTACTGGGAGGAATTGATTTTGTAACAGGACCCATGTAAGAAGGCACCTCACAATAAGAAAAAAAATGCATTCTCTGGCCTTGTCCTGTGGTAAGGTTCTTTTTTTTTTAATATTTTTGTACTTTGTCTTGGTCCCCAATTCAGAACAGATTTTTCTTTTTAAGATATGAGTATTAAGCTTGCCAGTAACATTTCAGAGCCCCAGGAGTATTACAATTGGAAACACATGTAACATGTTTAATTATTCAACAAAGTATGAATTACACCACTAAGAAGTTCTCAAACACATTTTACTCTTTTATCTTGACAACATGTGATATTTTATGTTGGAAGCCTTGTAGAGAAAATCCTGAAAAAGGGACTTAAGGTTTGCATCCTAAATTTCCTCCAAAACCCACTTGTAAAAAGCTTTGTTTCCAGTGTAATGACTTTGAAAGCCAGTGCAACCTTTAGGAGGCCTCATGGGAATTCTTAGGTCATCGGGGGTGTGGCCTTGGAAGGCATACAATGCTGCCTCTCCTGGTCCCTCTGCTCCCTGGCTCCTGACATAGGCAGTCTTACTCAGCCACGTGTTTTTGCCATGATGTGCTTCTTTATTCCAGGCCCAAAGCAAGAAACCATTTCATCATAGAACTTCATCCCTGAAACAGTGGACAAAACTAACCTTTTCTCAAAATAAATCATTGACCTCACATTATTTGGTATTGTGACAGTAAGCTCAGTAACACAATGAATAAACTTTATTATTGGGCTTCGTTGATGTTCCATTGATGACAGTGACACTTGGTGGAAATACTTGAAGGTATTTCAAAGTCATAAATTGTACACTTGTTTCATAAAATCTATTTGAGCATTTGAGGATTATCAATATGTATTATTTCCTGTGTAGTTCTGCAAAGTTTCTCATGTACTAATTATAATTGTCTTACATTGGAATATCAACCATGTTATGGATTTTAAATCCTTTTTTAATGTAAAAGAGAATTCTAAAACATTAAAATGTAGGTTTTAATTTTTATATAGGTGAAATTATGTTAGGCACACTTTTCTAAAAACATTAATTTTATAGTTTCCTGTCATATACAAAGAGAAAGTTATTTATATTTCCCACAAAAATAAAAATCGGCTTTAGCCTGAATACCTTTGGACTTTTTACTTCTTCTTTAAGAATTTTAGTGCATTTTGGATATTTTGGTATTGTTTAAGCAGCATTTGTATCATGTAGCAAAAATATTTGCAAAATTGATAATCATTCTTCAAGAAAGCATGTCTTCAGACAGATTCAAGTACTGTTCTAGCTAGTCTTTGGATTCTTCCGAATTATTTCATCATTTCTTTAGACCTGGCTGAGGTCTGATACATATCCAAATTCTGTGCTACACATGACATGAAAATGCTTCAAGATTATCAGTCAGAAGGGCCATCGAGATAGCTCAGTGGACTAAAATGCTTGCATAGGCAAGTTTAGGCAAGTGCAGGGACTTGGCTTCACTCCCCTGCACCACTGAGCCAGCCACAGAATCCAAGTGTAGAGGCTCACAACTGCAGTCCCAGCTCTGGAGAGGTTGAAAACAGGAGAGTCACGATGAGTTGGAACTGCATAGTGAGACCCTGGAACAACCACGCCATTTAAAAAAGGAAAAAAAATAATCAGTCAAAATTGTATTTGTAAACTTTTTTTTTTAATCAATAAAACTATGACATTATCATGGTGTTGTCTTCTATAATCTTTTTGTTGCAAACAAGTGCTCTAGTAGTGTTTAGTTCTTTGTTTAAGGTAGAAAATAAAATGCATTTAAAACACAATGAATTTAATAATATAAGTATTCAGTAATTTAGACTTCAATGTTTTTTTCTGTAATAATTCAGTCATGTATAACAGATAGCCTTTTAAATATGGATTTTTCTGTAAAATATAGTTGATATTTACTTTTCAACTTTATACATAATTTATTTTCTCACATTATTAAATTTATGACCTTATTTTGATTTCCTTAAGTCATGATAGTATTTTATCATTCTAAAACACATTTTTTGTTCATTTTAGCATCAGTCTTGATATTATTTTTATTAAACTAGAAAATTTCTATTTTCTATAATTACTGTGTTCTTTATGCCTTAAAGTATCATTGTGATTGGATAATTATTTGCCATTTAGCATATTATATAAAGGCTTTGCATATTATATGAGTACTTATTGAATCCTATTAGTCACTTGTTGTGTAATCCCTCCCTTTTATTTCAGTACTACTACTTGAATACGTGTTTTTTGACATAAATGAAGCTTTATGTTGTTTTAATTGAAAACCACTTGTGTCCTGTAGTAATTTTGGACAGAACTGATTTTAAAGACAAATTATAAAGCAACTAACCATGACATAAAACCTAGCATTCAACTCCAGTACTTCCTTCCTTTATTTTAAATAATTTTGATGCATAATAAAATATGAAATATTCTCCAGTATTCATTCAATGGAGAAGTCTTAAATTTTAATTTGAGCCAAATTGTGTCTAGTTACAATCATTCTTATACTGTGAGGGAGATCCCTTAGCCATTTACCAGGATTGTAACATAATAAACATCATAAAATAGAGGATTTGTTTTCCTTTCTCTATTTATTTTTTTTAAAACATTGTTTTGTCTTCAAAATAGGAGGCCACAGTTGTATTCATCAAAAATCTGTATAAGATATTCTTTCTTAATTTTACTGGTTTTCTTTCTTTCTTTTTTTCTTTTTTGACAGGGTCTTGCTATGCAACTTAGACTTGCAGTAAACCTCCTACATCAGCCTCCTCAGGGTTGGGATTGTGTGTACCTCCATGCCTGTGATGCTGGGTTTTGAACCAGGGTCCTTGTGCTTGCCAGGCAGGTGCTTAAATCTGCCAAGCTATCTCCCTGGTCCCTTAGTCTTACTGTTTTTTTTTATCATCTGTGGAATCTTTATAAAGGTGTGAGACATGGGAGCTATTTATTTACTATTTTACTTGTTGATCTGTTGAAAATAATTGCATGCTTCACTTAATTAATTTGATCAGAAATTATGCCTTTTTAAAAATGAAAATCTATAATTTTTAAAAATAATTTTTCTGTGAATGATCTTTTTGTAAAAGTTTGTTTCGTTTTACTTCTTATTTTATAGCAAATTTTTATTGCAAAAACTTAATTCATTACTAGTCATTCTAGGATTAAAAAAACTAATGTTCAATGGCCATTTATTTATTTATTGTTTTTTTATGGCAGAATAGATTTATTGGGGAAAAGATAGCTCCTGTCCGAGAAAGGAACAGAATGCGGGGGTCTCGAGTAGGCTGTCCCTCAAAAGCCATTTAGATAGAAGTGAAAACACTGCATTGCTCTTTATACTAAATCAATATTAACTTATATAAGGCGGTAGAGTGGACCAAATTGTGGAATACCATCAAATATTCCCCAGTAATTAGCACGATTACTGCCCAGACAGCATTAATTTATAGTTCATACAGATAAAAATACAAAGATAAGAAAAAAGTGACTATTGCATGCTACAGGGAAAGCACATTTTATAAGGCTAAGGTTTATTGAGATGAAAGCTTCTAAAAACTAAGTTATCTGCCTTTATTTTCCTCTATGCAGTTCTGTCTTTCAGCTCTTTCTGATCCCCCATCCTCATCTGTGGCAGCAACACAACTCACAGACCTTGACCTTGGGAATCACTTATTTTTGTCTAGAGACCTATATTAATCTGCTTAGTACTTATTATTCATATTGTGCTTCTATGCAAAATACATGACACAACATACCTTACAAGAAACAAATTTATTTTTCCTAGTCCTGGAGACTGGGAAGTCCAGGATCAATGCAGCGACATCAGATAAGACTTCTCTGCTGTGTTCTGTCATGGCGGAAGTTACAGAGGGGGAGGAGGGCTACTGCCATGTCCTTACATGGCAGAGTGGGAGGAAGAGAAAGGTGTTGTCATATGTATGTATGTATGTATGTATGTATGTATGTATTGTTTAGTATAGGGTCTACAGGGTTTCCTTATGCAGATTGAGCTTGTATCAATCCTCCTTCTTTCAGCCCCCAGGTGCTGGTATTATAGGCTCATGTCAATATGCCCAGTCTCAAACAAGGTTTCAGTGCATCCCTGGGGCAGGGCCCACAAGGCACAATGGGGGTGGGACCCCGTCCCTGTCTCAGCCTAAGTACGCACTCCAATCTGCTGAGCTATCTGGCCAGTCCTGTAGCTGTTGTCTTTTTCTTTTCTTTCTTTCTTTCTTTCTTTCTTTCTTTCTTTCTTTCTTTCTTTCTTTCTTTCTTTCTTTCTTTCTTTCTTTCTTTCTTTTTTTGTCTTTTTGAGACGGGGTCTCGCTGTATGGTTCAGGCTGGCCTTGAGCTCAGTTCTGTAGCCCAGGCTGATCTTGAACTCTCACCAATCCTCCTGCCTCAGCCTCCTAAGTGCTGTGATTACAGGCGTGCGCCACCACGTCCAGCTTGTAGCTGTTGTCTTTTTCAATCAGCAGTGGTCCATTCATGAGGCAGAGCTTTTACAGTATTAACACCTCTCACCAGGCCCTGCCTTCCAATGTTGTAACAGGGATTAAGCTTGTATTTTGGGGGACCATCTTTTCATATACAAAAAATCATGCCCATAGTGCCACGATAGGAAGAATCTTTAGAATTATAAAAAGAGAGGCTTTGAGTTAGTAGTCATAACTTTTCCTAGTTGAAAACTGACTACTGAGAAAAGAAGGCATCTGTGACTGCTTTATAGGAGTGTTATGTGAGGTGTTTGGTGGACTCCTCCCTAAAAGTGGCCTAACGATGAACTCATTCCAAATCTTCCACTGTGTGTATGCATGTAATTTCTCTGCCTCTCTTCAAGAAATAATATTATATAGATTATCTCCATATCCTTACAGTATCATTGTTTTAGATCCTTATACTGATCTATTTAATTTTTTACCTACCAATTTTTACTCCATCAATCTCATACCAAATTTCTCTCCTTGGTTCTTCTGTGTTTTTGCATGCTTATAGATTTCAACTATGATCTGTAGGAGGATGACATATTAAAGCCCAGCCTGAGCTTAAGTATCACATTTTTGAAAATCTGATGAGCACCTCTTCCTAACTATCACATAAGGTCTCCAATCATAAAGTACTTCCCAAATTGGCCATGTCAAGCTCAGGAGTGTGCTTTTCATTGCTGAGAATGTTTTATTATTTGCCATTGTCTCGGTTACTCTTCTCTTGTTGCTGAGACAAATACTCGACATTCCAAACTAAGGAAAGAGAGGTTTATGTAGCTCACAATTGCTAGAAGTCTTAATCCCTACTCAGCTGGCACATGGCAGAGCAACCTTTCACGGCCGCTACAAAGAATAGAGTGAAGGGAATGACAGCAGCTCAGGAAACTAGTTAGCCTCTCTCCCCTCCTTACATTGTAATATAAATTACCTGTCCCAGGGCAGGTGCAACATCCACACCCATAATAAACAATCAAAACTCCAGAAGATGCCCCTTGAACTGCATGAGGCTTTGGGGGCTAACTAGATACAAACCACAAAAACCATTCTAGAATTTTTATGCTTGTTCCAGCCATCGCTGTTAGCCTGATAACCAGGGTCAAGCGGCTCTTGCTACTCTCATTTTCTTTGGCTTTGTTTCCCTCTGCTGTTGCCTTGATTTGTGGACTTCTCTTATCTGTCCCTGTCCTCTTGTGCCATTGTTCTCATTGCACATAACATGAACTTAGGCATCCTTTGCTGAATACTGGCATCCTCTTTAAAGAGGAATTATTTTTATATGGAGACATCATAATATCATTTATAATACTGGCATATCTAATAAATCAGTTATTCAAGGCACAGGATTTAAAGAGATTTTTTTTTCTAGTACAAATCAGACAACATTGCTTTTTATATTATTGTGTTATTTTATTAAAGTAAAAGATCACAGTCTGTCTGCCAATAATTAGGTGTTTTATTATATAAAATAAAAACACAAATCTAGAAAGATTAAAAACCAAAGACTTGAAAAATGTGCTAAGCCTTTGCTTTGTTCTTTCTGTAGGATGCCAAACATATTTATGCTTCACAGAATAAATTGTCTCTTACAGTTACTAAACTCTTCAGATGTTTATGTCAGTGGTATACTTTAATTAATCATACCCTAAATATTAGTCTCTACCCCACTGTTTTAGTATGCTTGGGCTATTGTAACAAACTCCAATGGAGTGGGTGACTTGAATATCACAGGTTGATTTCCTTCCAGTTCTGGAAACTGCAAGATCCCAGATCAGGCTTCCTGCCAGTTCAGTTTCTGCTGGGGGCTCTTTCAGAGCTTGCAGATGGTTAGCCACTCTCTGTGCTCTTGTTCCTACAGAATGTGCTAGGGAAGGAGGAATAGAATGATGGAGAGAATGTTTGTTTTTCCTCTTGTAAGGAGACCATTAATGCCTGATCAAGGTACTAACTTTATGACTTTAACCTTAATTATTTCCTTAGAAGCTCTATTTATAATATAGTTACACAAGTACATTAGGACTTCACCATATGAATGAGTGAGGAAAGAGACTATATTTTATGTCTTAAATGTATTATGAAATACGTTTTTGGCTATAATTTATTATTTATTTTGTGGATCCCAACATTTTCTAGAATTCATTAAAATAATAATTCCAAAGGATTACACATAAGTGAAGTCTACATGGATAACTGTAAAAAATAATTTTCCCTACATTTTTCTGTTGGTGCATAGTTTCATTTTCATTTTTATTTCTGTTACAAAAGAAAACTTGTAATTTCACACGTATATGAGTTTAAAGCAAAACTAAAGACCATGCAACAGGAACTCATGACCACAGGTAAAAATTGAAATGCATTTCAGGATTTGGACACCTTTTTTTATTAATCTGTGGCATTTTAGAATTACATGTTATACTATCTTAGAGTGGTGTTTGACAAGGGTATGAGGAAGAATGACACTCCATTCTTGTTTCACATTTAAAGATTTATATGTGCTTCCAAATTCTACTGAATAAAAATGGCAAACAATTGCTTTGACATCTGCTGATTGCTTGTCCTTTGTATGCCTAGGTTGAGATGATTAATACAAGCATTCTTCAAGTGAGTCCATTTTTAATTATTCAGGTCTAAAACTAGCAAAAGGTAAAACAAAAGAACAATTTTCTTTCTTCTATGTAATGCTAGCTGGAAGAGCAGTGTACCTTTTATAATTCCAGCCACATTATGTGCAACGTGTGATCAAGACCCAGGCAAGTTATTTCTTCATATTTTTATATCAAATACCTAACTAAATGTTGTTGAAAAGAGGAAAAAGTAAGAGAAAAGGTAGAAAAAACAAATTCTTTTCCCATAGCTATTTTATTAAAAGCTGTCATTAAAAATATCTTTTTAGTTCATATTTGCAAAAAGTTCCTTAAAATATGTATTTTGATGTATAAGAATGTCAGCTTTTTATAATATCATCTCAATCCTTGAAGAGCTTACAGTTAAGAGAATAGATATAAAATGTGCATAAGTAGAAATACTCCTTGTAAATGCTGAATTTTCAGGGACAGGCCCATTTTGTTTTACTGATAATTAATTTGACTTTGATATTATGAAATAAAACTTGCAGTGATGATCTTGCCATATTTACTTATTTTCTTATTAAACACTTAGGTGGATTTAGTTGAATACCTCCCAACAAATAAGCATAACATTTTATATTGCTGCTCTTGGTATTGGATTTCAGAATCAACCTGTGATGTGTCACTAATAGTTTTACATAATTTTTAATAGTTACAGCTCAACAAAGGAGGGGTTTAATGACTTTTCTGATCAGTCTTCTCATTTCACCTTTGAGATATTTATTTTTATTTTCAAAGATGAATTTATCCTGCATGTTAAGAAGTACATGTAGAGAGATAAATATAAATCAAATACTGGAAATGTAATATAATATATAAGATTATGTTGTAAGTTCTCTCTAAATTGCTAGGGAGAGAGTTCTTGGGAGAAATATTTTAATATTCAAATACATTGAAAATATTGTTTGTTCACTATGCAGTTTTTTTTAAAAAAAGAAAGTATTGCTTGTTGAAGAAATTAACTTGGAGCTCAAATCCTGTTTCATGGATATTTTGAAATATTTTGCTGTAGTAATTTTTGTCTTTAAATCTTCTAAGTCACAGAAAATAAGCCTTTTGATAATTTATTTGCTTGTTATTTATCATTTGTATATTCACTTTAAAGAAAGTATATTCTTTAAAAATTAGTGTTAGATTTTATACTTTCTATGTGATTATACTACTTTGGAGATTGTTCTTCAACAAGTCTTGTATGTTTTATTTGGTTTTAAACATGGCAAATGATCTGTCTGTTATCTATCTGTCTGTCTGTATATCTATCTATCTATCTATCTATCTATCTATCTAACTATCTATCTATGTATTTATTTCTTTTTCACTATGCAGGATGCTTCTGCTATATGCAAATGATTTAAAGGGCATTAGAATTTATACAGTATATTTTGCTTTATGAAATGGCAATTCAGTATTGATTCAGCAAAGCAATTTACCCTAAAATATTCATTATTTAAAAATGCAGGAAATAAATAAAAACTTAGTTTATGAATTAGAACACTTAGAAGGAGACGAATAATAAATGCAATAGAATCAGAGAGCAACAAGAAATAAAATAAGTAGACTGTTCATTGTGTATGGGTAAATTTAACAGTTGATTCTTTTACAACAGATGTCAGTTAACTAATGTGACAAAATGAAGTCAGAAACAAAACGCAGTAAACAAAAGCTATTTCACCACTTACACACAATTCTGGGAGACAAGAAAGCCTGTAAATGAAACTGGAGGATGCTAACATACACTTGACAAGTTCCTTGAATTAGATACGTTATAGAACAATATTTCTTATTAAAATAAAGGGAAAAAAAGTCACATATGCCAATTACTATGGAAGAGTGTATGTGTATGTGCTTGTTTACCTGTACGATAGACAAAGCTTCCAAAAGGCTCATAAAACTAACATCAAAACCTGCCAAATTCTGCACCAATGAGTAAGCTAAGGTTCAGCAATTGTGTTTATGTAGGACGGAACAACAGCAAACACTTCAGACATAAATTTTACTTTCATGGGAAGCATTCTCTAAGATTACTGGTTGCATCTTTTTATAAATATGTATTTAAAAACATCTCCAGAATGTGAAAATGTGGAAGATATATAAAAATTAAATACTATAAGAACATAAAATGTCTATATAATTTAGAAATATAAGATACATATTAAAATCAAAATCAAAATGTTAATAATTGATTCAGTTGTAACATACGGTATAGGTGATTTCTTTCTTTGTTGATTCTTTTTTTTTTTTTTTGTGGAACCAGGGATTAAACTGGACTTTGCGCTTGCCAGGCAACTGCTTATTTCTACTGAGCTATCTCCCGCACCCTGAACTCAGGATCTTGCATTTGCCAATTAGGCGCTTATTTTATGAAGCTCGCTCCCCGGCCCGTCTTTCAATTCCTGCTTATGTATTTTTCAGTAGTCTAGAAAAAATTCATCATTCATTTATATTATTCATCTTATGAAAAATACAATCCAGAGTGTGGCATGATTCCTTAGCCCAAATAGCAGGGAAAACATTACTGAACGTGAGTTTGTTTCATTTGGTGGCTCTTTACTGTCATGTTGTGCGTGGGGGCTCACTGCTATCGGAACCTCAGAAATCTCTGTTATCTGTGTGCCTGGAGGCTCTGCGAAGGAGACGGTGAGAAGACCCCGGGAGAAGGGCAGGGCCGATCACCCGGATGTGCGGGCGCCAGCACTGCCGGTCCTGACCACAGGTCCTGGTTCACACGTGCAACCAACATGGCTGCTTTCACTTTTGTGGGGTGCTTGGAGGGCGATGCCCTGGCAGCGCACTGATGTCACCCTCTCCCCTCCCAGCTTCCTTCCCTCCTTGGCACTGCTACTCAAGATGTAATTTATTTTCAATATTCAGATACTAAACATACATAAAGTCTAAAAGAAAGCAAAATATACCAAATTCTATAGAGTGCAAAAAGTTTTCCTCCTAGTCATATGTGTAAACCTATCCTATGTCCTAGAGGAAACCATGAGCATTTTGTTTATAACACTCTGAAGATAATCTCTGCTTATATAAGCATAAATACACATACATACATATATAGTATATACTATGTACTGGAATATATATATATGAGCTTAGCTTTTGATCCTGATTAAAAACGTAGCTTAAAGGCAAACTTTCAAATATGCACAAAAGTCCCATTATAAATATTTACTTTGTCATATCTTGAAGACAAATAAGTCAACAATTTTCAGTAGTTCTAGGCAAGATTTTTTAGTCCAAATGACAAGGCATAGAAAAGAGAAGGTATACGAGATGACAGTATTTTAATTAATCACTTTACCCTGTGAAAGCATTTCTAGTGGGGAGGTAAAAAATGACACTGCAAAAATCCGATTTGTATTCAATGCAAGGAAAACATTGTCCGTGTTTTTGGCTGCCTCAAAATCTATCATCTTGCCGCATGTATACCAACGTCGCTTCTTTCTTGGGCTTGATGACTTGATCTTATTCCTATGGAGAAAATCAGAAAGTTTTCCTACGAATAGTTTGTGGCCGTATTAGACACAATTTTAGAGCAAAAAAGAAGGCAATTAAAAGAAGCAAATAAGTAAAAGTTGCATTTAAAAATCAGCTTTCACTTTTGCCATTGATCTGGCATTGCCAAGCTGCTCAGTTTCCAGTGGCTGTGACCCAGAGGCCATTCAAAATCTGATTGCTCTTCTTCCTAGGCAGCTGAAACCTTCTGGAAAGGATAATCAGTACCCTGGGGCTCTGAAAGAACCTTGCTCCTCTTTTTCCTCTAGTAACTTGTGTGACATAGGGAGCTTCTCAAAACATCATTAGGTCATATTTTACTCATTTCTAAAATGAACTCTAATATGATCACTGAATATTTTTCAAGATCTGGCAGCATTTCTTCCTAAATACTTTAAAAAGATAGTGAGTCCTAAAGGGGTTCTGGCACTAGTCAACATTCTAGAAGTGGTATCTGTTAATTTTATGTGCTATAAGCAAACTTTGGCTACAGTGCAGCATGTAACCTAATGATTTGTAAGGCTATGTATTTTAAAGTGCTTTTTTGAAATTTAAGATTCCATATCCTGCAGGCACATGGTCTTAAAAAGGAAAGAATCTCTAATTATTCTACTACAGTTTCATTTTAAAATTACATTTAACTAGATTGCTTAATGGAGTATAGCACCTGCTTAGGCAGATGCAGGGATCAGGGTCCCTGGGGTACCCTGTGGGTCCTGTTCCTGGTTGAACTGAAACAGCAACTGAGAATAGGCACGGTGGTGTCCGACTGTAATCCTGGATCTTGGGAGGCTGAAAATAAGAAGATCACTACGCGTCCGATCTGTGGAGTGAGACCTTGGGTTGAGCCTGTACTAAATCGATTTTTAAAAGTTACATTTAACTAAATGCTAGTCACTTTCTTTTGCTCATCTACCAACTTTAAGAATCAGTGACGAATTCTTCCATATGTTGTTGCTTGACTAAACACTACGTTGAGAGCAAGATGATGTAGAATATGAATATATTTTACAGGAGATGACCCTGTATTTGAAGAACCAGGGCCAGTTCAGAAGCTTTGATAGCTTAGTCTGACTAGCTGTTGTGTTTTCCTTTATTTCATTTCCATGTTGGTTATTTGCTGGCTAAACTTTAAAAAGATGACTAGGTTTAGACCAGCTCTCATTTAATTTTGCCATGTCCCTAGGCAATCTAATTGTATTTCCACAGATTCAGGCTTTGTGTACGTATCTCAGACAATTATTTATGTCACAATAAATCACTATTATGAACTCTGTTACAGGCAGGACACAGTGTACAGAACATTATACTTTATTAGAGAAAAGTTCTTTCTGCTTACAATAATCACCAAGGAGTTTGAAGTGGAAATTAAATTGGCAGCACATATTTACAAAGAGATAAGAAAAGATAAACCTCTATTTTTCTTACTATTTTGCAAGTAAAATTAAATATTAAAAATGAGGCTTACACTTACCATAATAGACATATTCATTTTCCATAAACACCTAATGGATTGATGATGTACATTCATTTTTGTTTAATCTTCAGAATTTACTGTTTTATTTTAGGAGAAAAGTTACTAAATCTTTATATTGTCTTCTTATTTATGTGTAGCCCCTTCTAATTTGAAAGATAAAAATCAACAAAAAGCAATTAAACAAAATTTCAAGACAAGGCAATAAGAGAATAAAAATAATCAATATATCATATATTGTTATGTTTATACTAGTTACTCAGAATGCAAGACATAGGCATAAAATAATTGGCCAAACAATATTAGCAGTCTTGGCTCTTTGTAAGTTTGGGGGTGGAGATAGACACACTGCATGTATCCTAAAGCACTGTGCTGACTGTAGATTTGGCCTGTTGCTAGCCATAGTACCCAAACACAGATACAGTCCAGAAGTCAGGCAGAGTACATAGTATGCTGTAGCTAGAGTCCTTTTGGGGTGCTTCATGCTCTAGGGCAAAGAGAATACTATTTGAATGTATATTTGAAGGACATTGACAGGTCACATCTAATCATGAATTGTGGCTATCTCCCAGAGTGCTGGAATGACTCACACATTTGCATATAAATGCAATGTGCTCTTGTATGCATATGTATGTATATATGCATGCTTCTGTGTATCTGAAGGGTGGTACAGTGACAGAGGAAGCAGCTAGAATTTCTACCTATACATATTGTTCCCTAAAAATGTTCCTTGGTGTTGTTGTAGGCAAATGGATTAGGCAGAAATAATATGGGCAGATAGGGCTAGGTCTTTAGAAGGAGCCAGTATAGAAGATAACATACCTAGCAACTGTTGAAGAGGTAGACACTCCTCCTGCAGGCCAGATCTCAAGAAAAAATATCAAACAAAAATACATACCTCCTTAAAGATAGACATCAGGGACTGATGTTCTACAAAGCTCTCTATCACCTTGAGAAAGTAGGTTCCATGTTAAATCTAAGGTGTTTGAAATTCAGAAAGACAGTGGTATTAACCTCAAGTACCTATGATATAGAGTTATAGTATCAGTAAGCTTCTTTTCTGGAGGATTAAGAATGTAAGTTTACAGTCCAAAAAATTAGAAAAACAGAAGTGCTACAAAGATAGCCAATATTTTGGCCCTAGACCTTCAAGATCAGTGAGGACTCAGGTCATAAGAGAACCTGTACTGTAACATCCTATAATTCAGTGGTGACCCAAATTTTCTACTGAAGGAGAGTATGGGGCCACAGAGGAAAGGGATCAACAATGTATCATGTGTCTAAGGAGAGTCACCTAGAGAGAAAACATTCTCTCAGGCTTTCACAGAGAGCAAACTGGTCAAGCAATGCCCATGACTCATCCAGATGGTTTACACTGACAAAAGTTCTACAAAATGCTATACGTGGTTTCAAGGTAAATACTGAGGGGATTTGGCTGATCTTGTGAGATATAAAAGTCACATGTTTTGTTAAATAGGTCTTGCTTTAACTTGGACTTAACCACCCGGCAGAAAAGTTTAACCACAAGCCATAAACAGTAAAGCCACATTAGTATGATGAGTTGTAAAAGGCTCAAGTCAACAGCTTCTGACATTGCCAGTTCTGATAACCCACTACTATTATGGTGTATTGGACTATGTATACAATTACTTTCTTTTACTTCAATTAGAAGAAACATTTGTACCAAAAGTCTTTAGAAAAGTTATGTCTGCATCTTGCACTCTGACCAAGTAGCATGAAAAAAAAAAAAGAAAGCTAAAAGAGTCACTAGCCCAACCTCTACAGGAAATGCTGCTGTGCTGTGTTCACACAGGTTTATGTGAACTTGCTTTCCCCACTTGATTCCAGATTTAATCACTTTTACCTGAGAAATTTTGCACTTGTAATCCGATCGGTTGACCATAATTTTATCACAGCTCGTAACCCCCTGGGAGCTCCCACGTTTTCCACTTTAGATGTGCAACACTTCATGATTTTTGAGCCACAAAATTCCTAGAAAAGACAGCTTCTGGGTCAATCCGTTCAAGTCCCCTTCTGTCCTTCTCAGACAGAGGTTTTCTTTCCCCCAGTAAATATATTCTGACCATAACCTCCATTGATCCTAAAGTTCATTCTTTGGTGTTAGAGAACACAGACTCATCCCAGGTATCTCTCAGGCCAGGAGTTTCATTCCCCTACATCAGTATCAAGGGATAATAAAGCAAGAATTTGTTCTCTCAATACTGGGGATTATACCTGAGATCTTTGCACTGAACCACATCCACAGCCCAATTTTTATGTTTATCTGTTTATTTTTATAAATGGTATATTCTTTCTGTCCACAATACTATTATGCTTTGTGCACTGGGATTACAGGCATGTGCTACCACACATAGCTAAGACAGAGAGATCTATAGTCTTAAGTGAAATATTCAAGTGAAAGAGCGCTTGGAGAGGCCTGTAAATTCATGCCCTCAATTTTGGAAAACCTTGCACATCATTGTTTATTCAGCACAGCATTATTTGTCCTTAGTTTATGCTTGACATAGCGTCATGAACAAAATAGAAGCACATATGGAATGAGTGTTTGAGTGCAGTGTCTGGCAAGTTATGCAATGATCCTTGTTTATATCCTTCTGTGGGCTGCTTCTTTAACAATATCTTGATCAGTCAGACTCCCAAATTTATTTAAACTAAATTCCAAGTAAATATCATTTCTCCTAAATATACCAGGCCCTACTCAGTAACAAATAATGCAAGTGTGAATATGTAATTGTTTATAGAATACTTAGTTATGCATAGAGTTGATCATATTTAAACATAAAAAGTAATTATTGTAAGGCAAAAATAGAAGAGAAAATAGTACAAACTAAGATCATAAGGTACATGATTCTGAGTCTACAGGTTGAATTTCAAGAAAATAACAATAGCTCTGTCCCACAAGTAACACCGGGTCACCAGTAAGCATCATAGACAGTGTCCATCTCCACAGCAAACTAGAACTTTGTGCAATATTCTATCCCCAGACTGTTAGGGGTCATATATTAGCCATTCCAGTATTTATGTGATGTTGTATTCTTAGTAATTCTTTACTATCATGGAAACTTTTTCTCAGTTGATATCTTTGTATAAATTAACCTATTCAAGTACTATGTGAATACTCTGAATTGATTACAGACTCATACATAAGATACACAACATTCTGGTTTCTAAGTTGGACTCATGATTTAATGTGAATTTTGGAATATTGTTTTGAAATACTTAATTTAATTTTTAATTAATTAATGTTTAATTTTCTGAATATTATTTGATTATAATTTTTGTTTTATGATTCATACTGTCTCTTTAACTTACAATCTACTTATAAGACATGGTATGATACTTTCTCCTAGTATTAGAAACTTCAAAAAGAAAAAAAAATACACACACACACAAAAGAGTTAGGACAGATAAATAGCTACTTTCTCTTAGTTCATTAAAAATAAAACATTTTACTAATACTGTTTAGACAATACATCAGGTCTGTAACTTGTTCTCTGAATAGCTATTATGAAGACAACAATATGCATGGTATTAATTATTATAACCATCCTACTAACTTGTTTTGAAACTGTTTCATTGCTACTTTATCTTTTTTTCCCTTTAAAAAGATAAAGTAATAAGATAAAGGACAACAAATCATATTTTCCCAAATCCAGAACTGGTTGCTTTTTGTTTTTGGAGAAAAATATTGCATTGAACTTATATAAAGAAATTATTTTCTTAGTTATTGACTGCAAAATGTATGCATGCATTTTTTTTGGCATAGCTTAGGATCTATTTGGCTGAATTTTAAGCTTGTCACCACCATTTAGTGACTTTTGAGCTTTCTGTACTTTTGATGATTTCAAAACAGAATGTGGCCTTTTCTGGACACTTTCTGATGCTCAGTCCTTCTATGACATCATGAGTTCTTTATCCTTATTAATTAAGGGCTTGTTTTTGTCTTTCAGTAAGTTTTTTCGTAATTCTCCTAAGTCAAACACACAGACACACACACAGACACACACACACACACACACACACACACACACACAGAACACACACAATGAGGGAGACTTTATTTTTTTTTAATTTTAATTATTATTTTTTTGTTTTGCTTTTTGAGACAGGGTGTCACTGTGCAGTTCAGGCTGGCTTTGAGCTCACTTTTGTAGCCCAGGCTGGTCTTAAACTCACAACGATCCTCCTGCCTCAGCCTCCCAAGTGCTGGGATTACAGGCGTGTGCCACCACGCCTGGCTTCTATTTTTATTTTTATTTTATTTTTATTATTTTTTTATTTTTTATGAGACTTTAAAAGTATAAGAAAAACAAAACCTACTTTAAACGTAGGAATTGTCCTTTGGCTTTATTTTTAGCTCTTTTATATGGGAATTTTTAATTCATTTATTTAATACATTTGTATTTTAGTATAAGTATTTTATGAGTAAGCTCTTACTTACTTGATAAAAGCTCTTACTTACTTGATAAAATTGCAGTTATCAAGCTTAATGGACTGCCTCAGCCCAAACAAAGATGCCAGTCTGCACCACTCAAAATAAAGACCTTAGTCACCAGCTCACAATGAATTTGGTCATAGTAGAGCTAGCTTAAGTGATCAGTAAAAGATTAAAGCGAAGCAACTTCCTTCCCACCACTCAGATAGTATCAATATATTAAAAAAGCAAAACGATGCGACATCCACTATAGATTTACAGTGTCGGGATATAGCAATAGATGAAGAGAGTGAGAGAGAAATGGAGAAAACAGCCATGAGCAGCAAGACTACCAAATTACCTTCATTTATTCATATATGTAAAATGCTTCCTTCTTCATAAGCGCCATCATGGGCTAAGGCTACTAATCAAAATAAAATTCATGCAAATATATGTACATGATTTGCAGATGAGCCATGGCCTCCAGGTTTCTGGAAAATTGCCAGTATTGTCCTTGATAAATCTAACTTTAGGCCTTTTCAAACCTCTGAAATTTGTCTTTTGTTATCTTTTCTTTGTTAGCAATGCAGAGGTCACAAACAGTGCAAGGCCAGAGAGTGAGGCAGGAGGATGTGACCCTGGCCACTGTCCCTGTAAGATATGTGTGCTTAGGTCTTGTCTGTTCCACATGAGACCTCTGACCACTGGGATAGTTAATGGTTTTAGACACAAAAAGGCCCAATACACTGCAGAATTAGTATAAAGGAATATGTTGTTCTTTTATAGAAAGGATTATTAAGTTCCAAATTTTAGGGAATATGATTTTTATAATTTTTAATTTTAAAAACAATTGTGCAGTTTACATTTTGTTTCATGAAATGCTCTATGGAACAATATTACAATTAGGTTATCCCCATTTTTCTCTACTGAAGATCATGTACCACCACATAGGAAACATAGCTAGCTGTAGCTCCTTGCACACTGAGGAAGTCCGCAATAGCCACATGAGGGTGTCATGTTTCTAGGCACCAAAGGAAAGCCTCTGTTGTGCTTTTTAGTCCCAGGTTAGGAAGCCAGGTTTCCATGCTCACTACAAAGCTTTGTGGTCTCCCGTCCAAGTACTAACCAGGCCCGACCCTGTTTAGCTTCTGAGATCAGATGAGATTGTGTGTGTTCAGGGTAGTATGGCCATAGACAGCTTTGCGAATAAAGAGGGAGAGAGCAGGTAAAGGGAGGTGAGTAGAATGGGAAGAAAGAAAAAGCAAGATATATCACACACAGGTACCAATTTCCCATAATGAATGTTATCACAATGTATATGTAAAGCACAAACATTTAAAAAAAAATATTTCGTAGAGGACAGACGCAGAACCATGTATCCAGGCCTCAAAGTGAGACAACCGAGGTAAAGAAGTGTCAGTCACATGAAGCTCCTAAGTTGTGGAGTATCTGGTTACAGTGTGAGAACAGCCGAAGCAGAATAAAGAGAAACAGAATACTTTTGTGAAGAAGTAATAAGCAATAGAAGGAACCTAGCTTTTTGCTGGGTTATCAACTTAATCAGAAAATAATCAGGATATGTATGATATGTGTACTTCAAATTATTATTTGATATCATCACAAATTCTGACTGAATGGCTTTGAGGTAAGTTTTAGAACAATCAGAAATTAGTGGATTTCAGTCTCTGTCTCTCTCTCTGTCTCTCTGTCTCTTTCTCTCTCTCTCTTCCTCCCTCCCTCCCTCCTTCCCCCTGTCTCGCTAAAAACTTGATCTTTAATTTGGGATTTGGTTGGTTCCAACTTTTGTAGTCCCGTTAGATTGTTTACTTGAAAATTTTCTCCATTTTCTTTAGTTTTTTGTGTCCATTGAGCAACTTCTGCCTCTCTCTTTCTCCCATTGCGTGGCAGTGCATCTGTTAACTTCCACTGTGCTTTCAAATAAAATAAGACACAGTTTTAGATTCCTTGTACGAGTGTGATCAAGGAGCACTTGTAATTTTGTCCCTAGCTTATTGCACTTAATATAATGATCTCCACTTGTGGACATGTTGCAAATGATAGGATTTCATACTTTACTGCTTTCATACAATTTATGTATGCATCATATTTTTTATATTTACTCATCAGTAGATTGGCAGTTATGTTAATTTTATATCTTGGCTACTTTGAATAATTCTGCATAATCATATGAAGTGTAGGTACCTCTTTAACATACCAGTTCAGTGTGCTATGGATATATGTATAGTGGTGGGGTTGTTGGATCATATAATACTCCTATGTTTTGCCATGATAGCTATATTAATTTATGGTTTCACTAACTATGGGGAAGGATTTTTTTCATTGTCTTACTAGTACATGTTACCTTTAGACTTCTGATAGTAGCCATTCTTAATGGAGTGAGTTGATATCTCATTGCAGTTTTGATTTAGAATTCTCTAATATCTAACGATTAGTAATATTAATTTTTCCTATATAGGTTGGCTATATTTATTACTAAGTTTCTAATCAGGATTTTATTTTTTTTTGCTTATTTTCTGTTGAGTTGTTGGAGTTACTTACATATTCTGGGTTTTCACCTGTTATCAGATGTATAGTTTACAAATATATTTTCTCCTTCCTCTTCTTCCTCCTCCTCCTTCTCTTCTTCTTCCTCTTCCTCTTCCTCTTCCTCTTCTTCATATTCAGGGTCTCACTACTAGATCGGACACATAATGATCCGCCTGTTTACAGCCTCCCAAGAGGCCACCATGCCTCAATTGCTGTCTCTGTGCGCCCCAGGCATGGGGCCTGCACAGTGGGGCAAGGGATTGAACTTTGGGTCCCTGCACCTGCTTGCTGGCATTTTAATCCTGTGAGCTATTTGGCCATCCTTTCCATTTTCTAATATTTTTATTGTTTTATTCAATTTGAATGTAAGTTTTCTAAACTGATAGTTTCTTTTTTATTTCCTTTCTTTTTTTTCTTTTCTTTCTTCTTTTTTTTCTCTCTTTTTTTTAAGTACAGGTCTACAGGGTCTCACTATACAGACCAGACTCCTAGTGATTCTCCTGTTTTCAGCCTCCCAAGCACTGGGATTTCAGACGCACAGCAGTTTCAGACGCTGCCTCAGCATGCCCAGGAGGCGGGGCCAGCGTGGCAGGGGGAATCAACCAGAGTCCTTTAGTCTGCAAGCACTTTAGTCTGCTGAGCTATCTGGAAGGCTCTTGAGAGTTTCATTCTCTTCAATGTGTGTACTTAATTTTCCAAGCACTATATACTGAAAAGACTTCTTTTTCCAATGCAAATTCTTAGCAATATTATTAAGAATATCTGGTGAATTTATTTTTAGGCTATTTATTCTACTACTTTGTTTAAGTGACTTGTTTCTGTGCCAATATCATTTGTTTTAATTACTATCCTTTGTAATATATTCTGTGGTCAGGTAGTGTAGTGCCTCTTGATTTGTTTTTCCTTGTAAAGATGACTTTGGCTGTTTGCTTTTTTCCTATGGTTTCTTATATATTGCAAGATTTTCTCTTACCTCTTTGAAGAGCATCCACACACATCCACTATGTGAGTGTACAGAGTGATAGGAGTCGAAGACTGGCAGAGACCATGGGTCGTGCAAAGTAAACATGGTGTGAAATTTATTTTTCCTGGGTGTTGGCTGTAAAGGTCATTTTGGGGGTACCGAGAAAAATGGAGCCTATTTCATAGGGCTTGGACAGAGAAAGGTCAAGTGGGGAAGACCAGCCAAGGGACTTTAGGTGCTGAGGGCTGGGCAGATATCTGTGATCAGAATTCTCTGGTGCTTCAGTGGTCAAAGTCCTCAGGATGTCCGGTATTGATGGATAGATATTTTCAGATGAGATCATGAATGATCAGGGTGGAAGAGATGTAAACTAGATGTATAGTACTATCAGATAGCCTGATGCTTGGAAGACTACAATTTCTGTCTTGTCTTTTTTTTAATGATATCTGTCTGGTGTTTTCCAAAGGCTTCAGTGCTGGTGCTGAGCTTGGTTTTCTCTGATAATAATGATGGTGCTAACAAACAGGTTAGGTGCCGGGAAAATTATGCTTTAATCTACGCTGACAGTGAGCATGTTGGAATGATGCTGGAAACTCTAGATTGGGAATACTGCTAGCACTGCCTCTTAAGTGGGACATAATATAGCAATGGCTTTGTTTCTAGATGACGTTTCTAGATGGTGCTCAGCCATTGCTCCTTGGACCATAAGGGGTGTCTGTATAGGATGTACTCTTCTGCTCTGTGGTAACACAGGTATATACACTCTGTGCTATTTTCCACACTTTATCTGTGGGCAGCCATGAGCACCTGCAGGTTAGTTTTTTCCAGTGGAATGAAGACTATCTAGTTCTGGGTTGCTATCGGTTAAGGATATAGCATAGAAGAGGAGAATTCATCACTGTCATATATATGCTACTATTTTGAGTTTTCACATTTTTCTGGGATATTGACACTCTTCTAGTAACCTTTAGCATGCTTCCTCAGTCGTGATAGTCAACATACAGATTTTTAAAAATAACTCTTTTGTTGGAGGATACCGAAGAACAGGCAAATATGTTTGTCCATATTATTGGATGTATCTCCCCAGATATATATTAGAAAATGTGCATAAAAAGATGAGACAGGCATTCAGTGTTATGACATTCCTCTCATAATCCACAAATTTGACTGTAAAAGTTGTCTTTCCAATACTTTTATTCGATATTATTAATTTTATATATTCTTTCATGATATTAGCTTTTTTTGATGTCAGATTTTTAATTGTAAGAAGACTTAAAAGATTTAAAGATAAATATTTGCATGCATCATTTTTACAATATTCCACATAATAATGAGTACCACTCGAAATTAATGGTAGGTAATTTACTTCTATATGTTAATTTTGTAAAATCTTTGGTAAGTTTTGGATTAGTATTTATAATATCAGAAATAATTTATTTTTCCTGCTAATTATTATATTCCATTCAGGAAAGCTAAGAACCTTTCAATTTGCCTCTGTTGTTTTACCTACAATACCTGTAACTGTAGAAAAATCCTCCTTGTATCTAAACTAGCTTCACAAGTCTGCTAACATTCTCAATTTTCCAAAGTAATGCTTTTTATTGAATGTAAGCTTAGGACTCAAGAAGCTATGAGTAGGTACATACAAATTTTTTAGAAGAATTTTATAGGGATTGTTTACCCACTAACCTTTTTCTTTAATTGCGTGATTCCTGTAATTAATTAGATTTGACTATACATATTCTAGTTCTTACACATTTTGTTTATCCATTTCTTTTTGTGGTTGGAAATGAGTCTTACAGCTATGAAGCTAATTTTGTAAGCATTTTCAAACAAGTTCTAAATATTTTCCCAACAAAACAACCAAGCTATTAATAAGTATTATTATTTACATATTTGTTTTCCTGTACTTCATAACATTATAACATATCTTAAGCTTCTCACAAAATATCATTCTTGTATTCTAAGTGATTAAGTAAGAAAAAAATCTTAATGTCAAAAATGTTTCATTTTAGCTTTTACAAATTTATTTGGTTAGAAAAAAAAAATAAGGACCAGCCAGATAGCTGAGTAGGTTAAAGTGCCTACTTAGGCAGAGTGCAGTGACTGGGGTTTGATCCCCAGCACACGTGCTGGCCCCGCCACTAAGGCTCACTGAGGCGGCAGTACAGACTGGGCATGGTGGCACACACCTGTAACCCCAGAGCTTGGGATGCCGAACAACAGAAGGGTCGGTATCAGTCTAATCTGTGTTGTAAGACCCTATAGACCCTGTACTAAATACATTTTACTAAATTCAGTTTAAAAAAAGAAAAAGAAATACAACCATTTGTTCCATATGACCATCTGATTTGGAACACAATAAATGCTACTATTAGTACTTTCATTAAAAGTACCCATTATACTCTCCTTGTCAGTTTAGTCTTAAATAATTTATTTTCGTCTGACCACAACTTGATGCAACAACAATGTATACCAGATACTTTGAAAATCCTAATTCGGTGTTCCAGCACCATCTGGTAGATAGTTGCCTAGAGTTGCAATGTCAGCTTACATGGAGACTATCGTAAGAATTAATCTCCTTTCAGTACCAAGGGTCAACAGTAGCTGCTATGACTATTTACTGAGACATTATCCCTCTGGTGTGTCCTTCAAAGATGCTGTTTTCTTCCTATACTTTATTTAGCCGAGTGTTTATTATAGTGTGGAGGAGGAACACGGGATCACTTGATATCATCAAATTGTCTTGGATAATTTCATAAAAGTCACTAAAAGGATGAGGACTGCAGTGACTGGAATTATCTGTTGGAAAATCAGTCATAATTATTTATTAAGCATCAAGATAAAATTTACTCTAATCACTTCTCGGCCTTTTGGCTAAGATCAAGTGAAGATAAAGTTTACTCTGGGAGGGTGGTCATAATATGAATATGTGGGCACTGTAAAACGTATTGCCTCTGAGCCCTCTAATAAAATGCATGCTGTATGAGCCACCTACTGACAGGGTAAGAAAATCTACAGAAAAAATTGTTCCTAAAAATCAATTTGTTCTAACAGGCTTTGAACAGGTTTTGCGCATGAACCTAAATGTCTTTGAATTCATCTTTAGAACATATGATCAAGGAGATATGCTAATATTAATAATATCTTATGTGTACATAATTAACCAAGAGGAAGTTGAGGTATTTTTTGACAGCTTTTCTTATATTATTTAACAAGTATTATTGATTTAATTGACTTATAGAAAATCTGTCCTATGTGATTACCTCTAACCAGCCTCCTTCAGAAAGTATTTTATGAAGTAAATGAGCATATATTGCATTAATGGGTTTGTAAAACGCATATTAAAACTTTTATTATTTTGATTTCATGTCTTAATTTGAGCAAATCATATGAAAAAGAGTGACACTGATGATAATATAGAGGTAAGAGTCTAAGTCATAGGTAGATTTTATAGTCTTGATTCTAGATACTTCTCAGTTTATCAAAAAGTTAGCATCTAATGAAATATCTATATTAATTATTTCATAATTACAAAAATTTATGATGCATAATGTGGTAATTTGATAAAGCATATTGTGTGCAATGATCCAATAAATGCTTTATAAATTAAAATTGTGGAGGGCAAAAATCTCTGAATACATAAATCCTGCAGAATATTATAGCATGGCCTACTTTACCCAAAACAGGCTGAGCATTGTTACATTAGAGTAGAGCTTAGTATATAATATTTTAGCACAGAGGCTGTTTTAAAATAAAGTATTCCATATCTCATGTAATTTTCTGAATATTATAATAAAGGTGAAAGATGGAATGGTTATATGAATACCCTTTTTACTATTATACAGTAAAAAAAATTGAGCCATTGTTAGAGATCACCCATTAAGCAGGGATCCTATATTAAAATAACATAACAAAAGATAACATACTTAAGTAACTTTAGTTCATCTTAATTGCTTATTCTTCATGTTCAGTTTCTTTTCTTTTTACTATATCTATTGTACCTTTCAGATTTTATTCTTTCAGGTTCTTATACTAGGGAAATGTCTTAGTTACTTTTCACTCATTGCTGAGAGAAATACCTGACACTCAAAACGAAGGAAAGAAAGGTTTACTTAGCTCACAGTTACTGAAGGTGTCAGTCCATATTTGGCTGGCTCCAAGGTTCAGTGGCACATGGCAGAGAGCAGCAGTTCATGGCAGCAGAACAGCAACGATGGCGACAGAGGCAACAGAATAACCAGGGGAGCAAAGAGCAACAGCGCTAGTCTGTCTCTCTATCTCTCTTTAAGTTACATCAAGCTGTCTGCCTTAGCCTATCTGCCTCAGGCCACACCTATAATTCCCAGCAATACTCAGATCAATAATCTTATCAATACTAAAACACATAATCCCAGTGACTCATGAGTCAAGTCTCAATCTATAGAAGTTCCCGCCCCATGATTGCATGAAGCTTTGGGGGGACAACTAGACAGAAAACATAACAGGAGACAATACAATATTTAAACATGTGGGTCTGATTTATTTCTCTTTTGAGTATAGGCTCTGGTTGCAACAATTTACCTATAAAAGCCTTCAATTTATCTCTCATGATAGCTGAGTACTACTCCAGTGTATAAAAGAAAATACCACATTTCTTTTAAAATGCCCAGTTGATGGACATTTTAGTTTTGCCCAAGATTTGGCTATTACAAATTGTGCTGCTACAAACATGAATGCACATATATCATTACAATGTGTTCAGTTATTCAGAAGGGGAATAGTTGGGTTAATCGGGATTTCTAACCCTAGTTTTTATTTTTATTTTTTCTTTCGGGAGCAGGGTTCAAACTCACAGCCTTGTATGTGTCAGGCAGGCACCTGTGCCACAGAGGCATTTCCCTGGCCCCTTAACCCTAGTTTTTTGAGAAATCTCTACAAATGAGTTTCATAGTGGTTGTATCAGTCTACGTTCCCACTAACCATGGGGAAGGGTTTCTTTTTCTTTATAGCTCTGCCAGCATTTATTAGTTGACTTCTTTGTGAGAACTATTCTTTCTGGTGTGAGATAGAATCTTAGTGTTGTTTCAATTTGCATTTCTTTAATGACTAGTGGTGTAGAACATTTTAAAATGTTTTTTTTTTTTTTTTTTGGCGGGGGGCGGCATTTGTATTGCTTCCTCTGATATTTTATTCTTTTGTTGAATTTCTGGGATGTTGATTATTGTGTATCTGGAAGATTTATTTTGATTATGCTGCTTGGAGTTCTATATGCCTTGCTTGTATGTATGTCAGATTCCTTTACCATACTTGGGATTTTTTTTCTGCTACTACTTCTTTGGTCTTTTTTATGTCATTTGTGTTAACTCTAGCTGTTTTATTGATATTTATTAGCCTTGTATGAATTTTTTTGCACCATATTGCAGCTGTTCTATTGCTACTTCCAGATTCTTTTTTATTTTTTAAGAAATCCTTCCTTTTGTGTTCACTAGTTGCAATACTGTCTTCAAGGTTGAAATTCTATCTTCAGCTTTGTTCAAGAAGTTTTTCCAGCTTTCAGTGGAATTCTTAATATGCTAGATATCTGCTTGAATCTGTTTCATGCATTCTAGTTCTTTTCTATATTGTTCATTCAATGTTTTCATTATTTTCCTATTCCCTTCCATTTTTTAAATCTATGTCTCCTTTAGATGTATTGAGAAATTTTAATTTCCTCCATAGTCCGATGGAATTGTTTCTTTAGTTGCTGTCATCTCAGAAATTTCAGGTGTATGACTTCCAATTTTTTCTATGATCTAGTCTCCTGGGCTTGTTTTAGCTGGGCTAGAGGTCTGAGATTGCCTTTTGTTCCTTCCTTTTGTCAGTTTTGAAGCCTTCAGTGTTCCCCCTGACTCTGAAACAGTGGTGGGGGTGTGGATGTGGGTGAGCATGGCTTTCAGGAGAGTGGGAGGGTAGGCTTACCAAAGTTCTCACTATACAGGGTTCATTGTGGTTTCCACCTTGTTAGATGTGACAAGCTGCAGGTCAAGAAGGATCCAGTGATGATAGGGGCGGGCCAAAGTTCTTCAAGGTTTTCTCAGTGGTGGTTGAGTACAGGTTAAGTCTCACCAAGATTCCTTAGGGGCCCCTGTAGCAGTCTTTTAAGTATCTGGTTTCAGGTCCTCACTGCAGTACCCCTGGGTAATGATGGGTGGCCAGGACTCAGCCAAGCTCTGCAAGTGTGAGTGGGATGACCAGAAAAGGCCTATTGGCTCCCTCTGGCAGTTTTCCAGGTGAAGATTGGTGGTTGGGACACAGAGTAACACTGGTGAAGGTGGGGGGGTGGGTGGAACTAGCCTACCAGGTCTCCCTGGTAAACTTCAGGGTGAAACAGGTGATCTGGGCTGAGGAACTTCGGTGATAATGAGGAGGGTGGGGAAGTCTTCCTGTATTTTTTTCTTCTGAGAAGGTTGTATTCATCTCAGATGTCTATTTTTGGATTGGGTCTTTGAATCTTTGGGGACTGATTTTGTTTAGTTCTTTATATAATCTAGATAGAATTCATTTGTTTGAGTGACTGTTGGTTAAGATGTTTTCCAAATTTGTTGGGGTTTTTGCTCTGCTGGTGATTTCTTTTGACATGCAGAAACTTCTCCATAAGATGAGACCTCAGTTATTGATTCTTTGAAGTATTTCCCATGCAGTTTGTTTTTGGTTCGTGAACTCTCTGTTTACCCCCATGTCTTCAATATTTCTACCTCCTTTCTCTTCCAGGAGATTTAATATTCTTCTTTTAGTATTCAAATCTTTAATCCATTTGGCTTTAGTTTTGTGCATAGTTTTAGTTTCCAGCACATGGAAAGCAATTTTTTTTCTGTCCTCATTTATTAGAGTGCCTTTCTTTTCTCCAGTGAAAGCATTTTGCTCCTTTGTCAAAGATAAGATGGCTAAGTGTGTTTTTAGTTGTGTCTACATCTTCTGATCTGTTCCACTGACCGTCTGGTCTTTTACTTGTCAGTATTATGATGATTTTATCACCTTAGCTTTGTCATGTAGTTTCAAGTCAGGGACTCTAATGCCTCTTGCCTTGTCTTTGTTGACCAGGATTGCCTTTGCTATTCTAAATCTTTTCTCATTCCAAATGAATTTTAACAATGTTTTCTCTAGATTTTTGAGGTATGCTGATGGTATTTGGATAGGGCTTATATTAACTCTGTATAGCAATTTTGTTATTGTGACCTTCTTCATAGTGTTTGTACTTCCTATTCAAAAGCATGGAATATATTTTTTGTGTTTTCCATTTCATAAGAGTAAAGATTTTCACAGTAGGCATTAATTGTCCTCTGAGTTTCCACAGGAGTTCTACTGATCTCATCCTTTTCATTGCTTATTGCTTGAATTTGAGGTTTTCTTTTTTCTTTCGTTTATATGAGCTTGGCTTGAATTTATCAATTTTATTTAATCTTTCAAAGAAGCAATTCTGATTTTTATTATTTTCTTCATCTCGACTGCATTAATTTCCTCTCTTATCCTTTTTACTTTGGGCTTTGGTCTTGATTTGCTCTGATTTTTCTAGAAGCTTGAGATTCAAGATTAAAGTATTTATTCCTTCTCATTCTGTTTTACTAATGTGTGAGTATATTGCTATTGATCTCCCTCTAAGAACTGCTTTAATTTCATCCCACAATTTTCAGTAAGTTGTGATTGAACTTTTGTTGGATTGTAGGCATTGCTTAATTTCTTCTTTACTTTCATCTGTCACCCATTGGTTGCTTAATTTTCATGTGTTTTTGTATTTTTAGCGGTTAGCTTTGTCATTAATTTCCAGTTTCACTGCACTATGCTCAGATAACATGCGTGGGATAATTTCAATTTTCCTGTATTTACTTAAGCATGATCTGTGGACTAGTATGTGGGTCGGTTTGAAAGAATATCCTAAATGAAGCCAAAAAGAATCTGTGTTCAGGTATTGTTGGGTGAAATACTCTGTAAATGTCTACTAAGTCCATTTTTTGAAAGGTTTGGTTCAGTTTTCCTACCTCTTTGATAATGTTTTGAATAGTTGGCTTATCTTGAGATAATAGGAGAGTCATTAAGATTGTGTTAGTGGTTATTTGATTTTTCATGTCCTTTAAAATTGGTCTTATATGATTTGATGCTTCCATATTTTGTACATATGTATTTATAATTATCTCTTCCTCTTGAAGTTTTCCTAACTAGTATGCAGTGACTTTCTTTATTTCATTTGATCATTCTTGCTTTGAAGATCACATTGTCTGTAAACAGAATAGCTACCTCTGCTTTTTCTTGGTGCATGAGTGTTGTTTTCCATCAGTTGACTCTCAGCATATGATTTTTCTTTTGGGTTAAGTTTGTTTCTTGCATACAGCTTAGAGTTGGATTTTGCTTCATAATTTGTTCTAGCATTCTATTTTTTAAATTGGTGAATTGAGGCCATTTGCACTAGCAGTTATAATTAAAATGTAATGGTTTATTTTTCCCATGTTATTTTCCTGTGTTGGAACCCCAATTTTCCTATGTTTAATTGTTTTCTGTGTTTGATTGTTTCTTTTTTTATTTTGAGATTTTTTATTATGGACATCTCTGAAGTTTAAGCTGTTATACACATATATTATTTTATAATCTATAGCTAAAATAAATTCTTGTTTAAAAATAGCAACATGGCCGGGCGTGGTGGCTCACGCCTGTAATCCCAGCACTCGGGAGGCTGAGGCAGGAGGATTGGTGCGAGTTCGAGACCAGCCTGGGCTACAAAAGTGAGTTCAAGGCCAGACTCTGTCTCAAAAAGACAAAAAAAAAAAAATAGCAACATGTAAATTGCAGATTAGATTCCAGTTAAGAAAAATCTTAACAAATATTTAAAATTATTTGGGTTTTACAATACACTGCCTTGTTATAAATTTTATATGTATAAAATCAATAACTTTCTTGTTTTTGATATCTTTTTTTAATTTAATATTTTTATTGTTTAAATTTAACAATGGTTATATCACATATTTTCATCATCAGATCAGTTTAGATTAATACATATAGGTATATAAGATTGATCAAACAATTAAATATTAACCCTTGATCCTGAGGGGATTTGACCCTGGAAGATACAAAAAAAAATGAATGTTTTGTTATACAGGTCTTGCTTCAACTTGCCCTTGACGACCCAGCAATAAAAAAAAAATGCTTAATTATAATGCATGAAACGCAGAGCTAGATTGGTGAGATGAGCTTTAGGAGGCTTAGATTCAATAGCCTCCAACATTACAAGCTTCACTGGTGGCCCACTGCAATTGCAGAACATTTGACTGTGTATGTATCTGCTTCCTCTTAGTCCAAAGAGAAGTATATTTTTTTCCTTTTTAAAAATTTTTTTGTAAGCAACATCAATAGGGAGGTGGGTCATGCCCACACACTGTACTCCGTAGAACGATTGTGAGGACAATATGCAATATGTCAACTTTCAAAAAAAAGAAAGGGGAAAAGAAAAAAAAAAGTAATCTTGATTTAAATGTGTTTGATTCTTTCTGTGGTTGTTTGTGGAAGTGTAGTCCTTTTGATTTATTTCTAGAATATCTTTCAGTACTCTTTGTAGGGTTGCTTTGGAGGTTAAGAATTTCTTAAATTGTTCTTTGCCTTGTATATATTTTACTTTATATTTGAGAGGTTTTCAGGGTGTATCAGTCTGGGCTTGAAGTTGTTTTTTTTTAGGACTTGAAATGCCTCACTTCAATTTTTCTTTTGTGCGTGGGTGCTTAGTACAGAATCTATAGGATCTCACTACACAGATTGGACTTGTAGCGATTCTCCTATTTTCAGCCTTTCAAGGTCTGGGATTATAGGCATGTGCCAGCACATCCAGCCTCATTTGGCTTCTCAACATTCCCTGAGGGCAGAACTGTTTTGGCACATCAGGGATCAAATCCTGCACCCTGCATTTGACAAATCAGGTGCTTTAATTGGCTCCAACCTCTTCTTCACTTGGTGTTTTGTGTCGAGAAACCTGCTGTGATTCTGACGGGCTTTCTTTTGATTTGATGTTTCTTTTCTCTAACAACTTTCAGTATTTTGTACTTATGCTGAATTTCTGGTATCTTAATTATTATATATCTGGGTGTTGGAAGTTATTTGAAGTTCTGTATGCCTTACTTAACTATATGTCATATTTTTGTCTCCATGCTTGCAAAGTTTTCTGCTATTTCTTTTGCAAATGGTCTTTTAATATCATTTTCACTGACTTCTTTTTATGAACAATTATCAGTCTAATATTATTCATCTTTGTGTCATCTTTCCTGGTCACTAGCTGGAAAGGTGTCTTTAAGGTCTATATATTTATCTACAGTTTCATGGAAATCGTTTTGTCAGTTTTTAATAGAATTTTTAATTTGTTCGGTATCTCTTGAATTTGTTTCATATATATTCTATTTCATTTCTATATTGTTCATTTAAAGTTTCCATCATTTTTATATGCTCATCTTTTATCACCAATGTCTTCTTTAGCTGTGCTCAGCAAAGTCTTCATTATAGTTTTCAGTTTTTTTTTTTCTCCTGAGAGATTACTTATGGTCTGATTTCCTCTGTGTGTATCTTGAGTGTTTTTCTTTTTACTTCATTTAGAATCATTTCAGAGAGTTCAGTTGTGTCACTTCCAATTTCTCCTACGCTGATGTCTTCTAGAATTTTTCTGGTTGGGCTATAGGCCTGAGATTGTATTGAACTCCTTCCTCTTTTCATTTTCTATTTCAGAAATAACTCTTCATTTTGCTTTCTGTAATAATTATCATGAAGTTTTTTAGTTGGTGGCTATGTCACTACTTTCATTGCTTGTGTTAGAAAAGTCTATTCTTCAGGGATATCTTCTCCTTGCATCAGAGATTCTTGGTTTGCTTCTATCCCAAGATCTTGTCATCTCAATTAATTGAGAGTGGGAATTATTTTCCATTTGCCACTGTCCTCCTTCTTTGATGAGGTTATTATCATCTTCCCAGAACTTCCCAATACTATTGCCTGGTTTCCTCCAGCCAGACTAGTTTCCCAGAGTTCTGAGCACTTCCATGAAGGTGTCCACTGAAGAATAGTCTGGGTACCTGTATTCATCTGGGCAATCCAGCTCTCTAGAGGTACCTTATTTTCCATTATTTAAGAAATAATTAAGTACTTCAAAACCACATTTGAATTATCAGTCCTCTACTCATTATGATGCAAAGTTTTATTTGCCTAATGATTTAGCTATAAGCTTACATAAATTCATACATGCTTATGATTAGATAACCAATTAGAGCTTTCAGTGTTAGCTTTAAAATATTAACTTATCAGCATATTAGAAGATGATGTGTATAACTTCTGAATTTCTCACTTTAATTAGAGAGATTACTTATTCATTAACTTAGTACTAGCCCAAGGTCTTAAAGTTAATTAACAAACAACATTCAGATTGGTTCTAGAGAACAACACAATCAAAACTGATATCAAGTGTTTCTCAGAGATACAAGTTCTATAATTTTATTAATATACAGTAAGTAGAATGACTAAGTTCAAGTGATTTACAACCCTGTCCCCAGTTCATAAGTTCTTTAGGTGGGCATAGATATTTATGATTCAATTTAATTAAAGTCACATATATTTAGATTCTTATAAACTTAAATAATAGTTGGAAATAATACATAATCTTTCCTACAAGCTTCTCATAGAGAAGGTTGAAAACTTTCTTTTAGCCTAACAATAAAAACTTATATCCAGATCTTATGTAAATATACTTGCTGTGGTAGAGTGCAAAAATTGCCAGGAATTCTTCCATACCTTTGTTCATTCTTACTTTTATGGTGTTGTTTTGCTGCACATCTATAAAGAGATAGAATAGTTTTCTCCACATCTTAAATGTGACGCTGATTGTGTGATTTGCTGTAGACCAAAGTGCAAAACTTAAATTAACACAAACACAAGCTAAGAAAATATATGTTGGGCCTTGAGCATTGTTTCTGATCTTGTGAACTTTGTAAAACATTTAAAGAGCCCTCAGCTGGGCATGGTGGCGCACGCCTGTAATCCCAGCACTTGGGAGGCTGAGGCAGGAGGACTGGTGCGAGTTTGAGACCAGCCTGGCCTACCAAAGTGAGCTCAAGGCTAGCCTGAAGTGTATAGCAAGACCCTGTCTCAAAAAAAAAAAAAAAAAGAGAGAGAGAGAGAGAGAGACAAAAATAAAATAAAATAAAATAACATAAAATAAAGCTTGCTGGATAAAAAGGCATGGGGCAATGCTAGCCTCACAGAACAGCTGCTCAGTACAGGGATGAGGCTATCTTAATATGTCCATCAGTACCCGATCTGGGCTACCAAAGTGAGCTCAAGGCTATCCTGAACTGTATAGCAAGACCCTGTCTCAAAAAAAAAAAAAAAGAGAGAGAGACAAAAATAAAATAACATAAAATAAAGCTTGCTGGATAAAAAGGCATGGGGCAATGCTAGCCTCACAGAACAGCTGCTGTATTGCTCAGTACAGGGATGAGGCTATCTTAATATGTCCATCAGTACCCGATCTGGCTCAGAGAAGAAGCGAGCAGAAAAATTGCAAAAGCCTGAAAAAATAATAAATATATAAAGCAAAGTAAGGCAACAAGTATTAACTGACATAAAAACTGTTACTTGAGGAAGCACTGTCATAACTAAGCTGAAATTGTGTAGTAAAATAATTTAATGTGTAAAATTGCCTTTAATTAAGAAAGTAGCATGAGGCTTAGAAGAAACAATAAATAATTAATATTGGGAAAATAGAAAAGTTAGGTCATCATGAAGCATTTGGCAAAGCCTTAATCTGTGGAATTTGAAATGATACAAAAGGTATTTTCAGAATAATGTTGAACATACCAATTGGCTTTTTAAAATCATGTGTGAGAAGCTATGGAAAAAGAGAGATCAGATAGAAAATATGAATTAGTTTGCTTTTAAGTAGAATCACATAAGAAGAAAAATCAGCCAAGAATTCTGACTTGATATATTCTTTTGCATTTTTAATAATTTTGTTGGTAAAAATGCACAAAATAAAGACCTTCATGAATAGTTTGGACAACTGTGCTGTGGATTTCTGCTCATCTATGGAAAGTTGCAGATAGTGCTTAATCTGTTTTGTCTCTCTTTTTTCAATCATTTCTGCCTTTTCTCCTCTTAATTTCCTATGCATTTCTTTCTTTTTTTCTTTCTCTTTCCAATTTGCATGCATATATCTGATAATATGAACAATTGATTGAAAGACAACACCATAGTATATATTATGAAATTCATATTACTTTGTTTAGTGAAATTCTGTATCACTCATTATTTTTTTCTTTTAATGCTATTTTGTAGGCTTGGGAGATAGCTCAGTAGAATAAGCACTTGCCTGGCATGCTCAAGGTCCTGAGTTCAACCCCTAGTACCAGAACAAATGAACAACTATTTTGTATTCTTTATAAAATAAGAAAAAGGAGTCAGTGCAAAGAAACAATCAGATGTTTCGTTAAACACTGTTTTATAAGCTCTCAAGTTGCAAAACTAGCCATAATTCTTTGGACTAAGCTTATGGATGCTTTTTTCCTATCATAGCCAAAGTATAGAGAAATACTTGTTTAGAAAAAAAATGAATGTGTGTTTTTGTATTAAAGAATATTAAGGGCCAGCCAGAGAGCTCAGTGGACTAAGCACCTACTTAGGCAGAGAGCAGGGACTGAACTTTTGTCCCTGGCATGCCGTGTCAGACCCAACCCCGGGGCATCCTGAGATGGCAATTGAGAATGGGTTGCATGGCGTGCAACTGCAGTCCCAGCTCTTGGGAGGTTGGAAACAGTAGATTCACTGAGTCCAATCTGTGTAGTGAGACCCTGTAAACCCTATACTAAGTACATAAAAAAAGAATTTTAACATTTTAGTAAGTAGTCATAGTAGATGTGAATCAGATTCATAGAGAATTCATAAGGTTTTCAAGACCTTTATTCTATGAAAAATATCAAAGTTATGTATTAGACATGATTCTAATAGTTTTAGAAAACAAAAGATTTTTGGATTTTCAATGTTCCACAAACAGAAATTCATTAAGAATTACGACTATGTTTTTCCAGAAATCCAGAGATAAGTGAATAAATGATTCTTACATTGGAAATAGAACTCAGTCAAGGTGTGTTCATGGAATAGAGGATCTATCATCATGGATGAACTTCAGAACCACTTAGATTAATTATTTCTCTATTTGTCCCATTCATTTTCTTTATGATTAGAACCCGTCATTGCAATTACACTGACCTCACTTCATCCATGATTTATTAGGTATATTGGCAGCAAATAACTCATATTTTCAGTGTACAGGCCTTCAAATGAAGGACAATTTCATTTAATGAATAATATTATATCTCTATTAGAAGCAGGTCTTGAGACCCTGAACATCATTCCCGATTCTATAACTAGAGAACCTTTTGGAATCCTGGAAGAAATGTGTGTCTTCACCACGAAGGAGGAGTGGCTGGTGGTCAGAAAAGTCTCTAGTAGAGGGCAGAAATTGCAACAATTTAAAAAATTTATCTTTCTTCCTGTTTGGTTGATTAAATATCTGTATCTATAGCTATGTTAACTTATATCATCCATGTATCTATTATCTACCTATTATCTATCGATCTATCTGTCTGTCTATCTATCTATCTATCTATCTACCTATCTATCTCTTATCTTTATATTTCTGCATCACACATATATTTCAACTCACACACACACTTGTTTTGTACCTTTCTCATCATGAGTAGTCTCTTTCTTGAATTATCTTTCCAGTCTAGGCCTGGTTGCATGTCAGTTTCACCAGTGAGACATTAACAAGCATGGCATATGCAGAGGCTCCAAAAGGCTTGCATACTTAAGGACGCTGTCATGTGCTATACTTACAACTCAGTGGCAGCCTTCACATAAATGGCCTACTGTATTTGGTGCATGATTATAGCCAAATCACCTTTATTATCCAGCATCGACGACATTAAGGGCAACTTCCTGAGGCTATCCTTAATAATCAGCTTTAATTAGGGTAACTTAGACAGAACGATCTGTCCAGCCTGTGCACAGAACAATATGAAATAATAATTTGTAACTACTGACTGCTCAGGTGGCTAGTGATTCATGAGAAGCTAATTGATGTAATTAGATTTTTCACTGTTTTAAGGCCAAAGACATGTGCAGCTTCTTGCAACCAAAATTAGCAAACTGATCTTATTTATTGAAGGATTTATATTGATTAAAATTAATATACACATTTATAATTCTTATGTAAAGGAATATATTTGTAATTCTTCTGTATTTACTTACAAAATCATGAATGTTCTAAAGAAATTTTCTCTAGCCCATTTAGTGGCTACTGGTTATTAGCCAAATGGCAATCTCCAAAGGTTTCATGTTTAATATTCAATCTTCCATATTTATCTTTTTTCTGAACAATTTCTGTAGAGAAATTGTTCTTCTTTAAAGACATGTATGAACTTATTTCCTTTAAATGAAACAAACTGCAAAAAATGTAACAGACTATGTAATACAGTTTACCAATTTCCTTATCAGAAAAGCAAATAGGTCTACCAGGAAATATTTAGCATTTATACTAGTAAAGTATAATTGCCCAAACATTTGCTTCAGCGAGGTAACTCTTGCTCTGGCCTTTCCTTGCAGATTATATCATTTTCTATAATATTAAGCATTAGATATGTTAAAGTAGATTAAACTTTGTAGGTTGTAGAATTGTGGAGTATGTAATTTATAGTTAAAATGTATTTCCTACTTTTTCTAAAACAAGAGAAAAATCATCTCCTAAAAATTCTTCACAGGTTTGTTGAGTAATAATTACCAGAAAATAATGTTGGTCCAAAATTGCTAGCAGATCATTTCCATATCTTCTCTATATTCTTCAAAAAATAGTGATATCAACTCAAGACACTCCATCTGCCATGCCAACTACGGTTCTATTTCCTTAATTATTTGGAAACCTTTCTCTCCTTTGAGAATAGGTCTACCTGTTTAAATAGATTTAGTTGTATGGAAATATAATTCCCAAATTTTTATGTATATTTCCACAAGAAAATGACAATGAATACAAAGAAGCTCTGATAATAGATTTTGGATTGTACAAAACTCTCTTCTGCAGAGGCAACAGTGGTTTTTTTTTTTTTTCTCTTACTAACAACAAATGCCATCTAGAAAGGAATCATCAGTCAGTTTATTAAGAGGGATTGAGATGGTTGTCAGAGAGTTCAGTGACTGCTTTGGCAAACATAAGGCCCAGAGTTTGGTCCTGGGTCCCACACGCTGTGCTGGCCCTGACCCAGGCATGCTCTGAGCCTATGAACAAGTCTGGGCGTGGTGGTGCACGCTATAACCCCAGTTCTGGGGAGGCTGAAAACAGGAGGATCACTCTGAGTCTGAGCTGTGTATGCACCAAATACATAAATGAAACTATTTTATATATACATAAAAGATGGATTGAGAATAGAAAGAAATATTATTTCTTTATTTTTCACTGTAGCTTCAACCAAGGAGAAAGCTTCGCTGTTGTTGCCTATGGCAAGAAAAAAATAAAGTGAAAATTTAAGGCTAAAGGAGCATTAAGAATCAGTGTGGGATGCACTGCACTTTAGATGCTTGAGATATATCGAAATGGAGACTCCAAGCGAGATCTCAGAAGTGAGTTCAGAACTGTGTACATAAATTTGTGAGACTTCGTTATGTGAATGGATGAAATCACTTAGAAAACCATAAACAGGCTTGAAACAATCCTAAAAAATAATTTGACATAACCTGACAGAAGGCTAAGTATTTGGATGTTCCCATATTTGTATTTATGACACCTTCTCAAAGGAATTTTGAAACTGATGACACATACTTACTTGTCTCAGTCAATAATAATGTACTTTTTGGAATTAAAGGAAGAAGAAGAAGAAAAGAAGAAGAGGAGAGGAAGAGGAAGAAGAAGAGGAGGAAGAAGGAAAAAAAAAAAAAGAAAAGAAAAAGCCAAGAAATGGATGGTTCTGCGCCCAGGCAGTGTCCACCGTGTCATCTTGGCGGTGAGGTAAGCCTGGCAATGGGATCCCAGAACCAGGGACAAGGACCTCTCCCAAACTGCCTTCCATTTCCTCTTCCGAGGTTAACCAGGAGCTTCCTCTTTTGATTTTCACAGGTGCCAAACCTTGCCCTCCTAACCAGTGCCGCTTGCGTCACTGTCCTGTCCATGTAAACCTCACCCTTAATCCAATCCCATAAAAGCTCCAACCTCTGTCTTTGCCTCCAAGCCTCTGGCTTCTCTTTTATCCACCCTCCTGCACCTGCAATACAGGATTTCTTTGCGTTCACACTTCTCTTTCCAGAAAAAACGAGGGAACCTTACAAAGAATTACTTATTTAAGCTAAAATAATTAAGTAAATTATAAATGTCTTATTATTATGTATTACAATTTAAAGTATCAAAACTTACTGTAGATTGTTTTGGTCTGAAAATCGTCGATAGCAAATTAATCAGAGATACTAGTAAAACATAAAATCTCTTCAAGTAGCATATAATAAAACAAACATACAAAAAACAAAAAAGAGAAGTGGACATCAAAATATTGAGTCATTATTCACTAACAATGGTGATATGCATATTTCTGTGTTTTGTGTTGCTCCAGTTTGTGGTAAAGGTAAATAAAAAATATCATCTCAAGACTTAAAATGGAAAATATAAAACAAAAATTTTAATAGTTCAAATTTTTTTCAATGCTGACATGATACCACAAGTAGAAATCCCATACCATGAAACTTTTATTCCATGTGGAAAATTGTTAAAAATATTGAATAAAATTACCATTAGCCTCTTTTTAGGGTGTGTGTGTGTGTGTGTGTGTGTGTCTGCACACACATAGGTTCTCACTCTGCAACTCAGACTTGTAGGGATCCTCCTATTTTCAGCCTCTCTCGTGCTGGGATACAGGCCTGTGCCACCACGCCCAGACTCCATTGCTGGCTCACTGCACCTATGGTCAGGGCCGGTGCAGCATGCAGTGCCAAGGATCAAACCCGTGTTCCTGAGTTTACCTAGGAAAGCACTTAGTTGGCTGAGCTATTTCGCCAGCTTTCCATTAGCCTCTTTGTAAAAGGTATGTATAAAACATAAGTTAATTCCATGATACCAATGTAATTGCACCCATTTTAGATAAAGAATGCTCAACCTTTAATCATACAATAATAACACATCTAACAATTCCAACAGAGGAGATATAGGATGAACTATATATGAAAACAGCTTAAAACTGTTGAGTGGCTCAGTTATTCCTGAGCTTATGCTACTTTAATTCTTTATGTAAGTTCTCTCATTTAATCTTTGTAGGAATCATATGACCAAACTATTATTACTTCTAATGACTGAAAAATATTAAGCTAGAGAGGTTAAGTAATTTGATTAATATCACATGGTTACTAAACAGGAAAGATGAGATTTCCTTTCAAGTTAGCCTGATTCCAGAGAAAGCTCTCTTCATCATCTACGACACAAGTTTAGGTGGAATCCAAGTCACCTGTCTCCTCAGCATTACCTCTGCAGTTGAAGGCAGTAGCCACCATCCACTTGTCTTTAAGAAACAAAACATCCACCCTAGTGTCTCAATATTCATCCTACTGAAATGAGGAGACTTATTCATCTCTTTCATCACTTCCTTATACTAATTTTGTTTTTTGGCAGGGCCGGGGTTTGAACTCATGACCTTGCACTTGCCAGGGAGGCACTTGTGCCACAGAGCTACCTCCCCAGTTCTATCACTTCCTAACTTTATTTTTCTCTTGTCTTTATCATAATTACTTTTAAATGCAAAAGTATACTTGTGGACATGAATTAACACAATGATGAAAAAAATTTAAGATAACAAAAGCACAGAGATGACCTCATAATCAAACTGATTTAATGCTTTCATTTTACAGATGAGAATATTCAGTTCAAAGTAAAATATCTGGCTAATGGTGCATCAAAAAAAAATGACATCTGAAGCATCCCATTCTGAAACTTCATTTTCTATTATTTTCAAACTGGCTGGTCCTGAGATAATCTCTGGGATCCACAAGGTCAGATTCTTTCTATAATAATACCCACATATTACATGCTTTTTTCAGTCTTCTGAGGAGTTTGAGAAGTTGTGTTGTGAGTTCACAATAAGCCTAGGCAAAAGCAGGTATGAGCACAGAAAACAGATCATTATGGTGGCCCATAAAGAGACTTTCAAAAGTGGGAAGCAATGCTATATGCATATATAATTAATATATAAATATATATATGGAGAAGTATACACATGTATATATATATATATATATATATATATATATATATATATGGAATAAGTTTTTTATAAAAGTATATTGCTTGTGTTAATATAGGTATATTATTTCTTTTTTATATATTTTTATTACTTTTAAGAATAAATAACAATGAGACAGTTTCAGAGCATGTTAGTAGTACAGCCACAATAATTAATATAATGCATATTGTTGTCTTCACAGTAATACAGGATGCAGACATGATAATTTTTCTAATCACTATTGGTACAAAAATTTCTTGTCATTGAACTAAGAGAAAGTAGTTGTATACTTAGTCCAAAATTGCATAATATTTGTGGGTTATTGGCAGAACTGGCAATGTTGGAAGCTGTTGATTTAAGCCTTATACAGCTCAGCACACTAATCTAGTTTTACATTTTATGCCTTGTGCTTAAACATTTCCGTGGGTGGTTAAGGGCAATTTAAAGCACGACCTGTATAAGAAAACATGTAACTTTTGTATCTGACAAGGTCAATCAAATCCCCTCAGGATTTACCTTGAAACTGTGTATAGGGCTTTGTAACACTGTTGTCAATGCCAGCCATCTGGATGAGTCACAGCCATTGTTTGACCAGTTTGCTCTCTGGGAAAGCCTGAGAGAATGTTTTATCTCTAGGTAAATCTCCTCAGGCACACCATACATCGTTGATCCCTTTCCTCTGTGGTCCCATGATCTTCTTGATCAGAAAATTTGGTATACCACTGAGTTCTAGGATATTACAGTTCAGGTTCTCTTATGACCTGAGTCCTCACCTTGAAGGGTGAGGGCTAAAATATTGGCTGTTCTTTTAGCCCTAGTTTTTCTCTAAGTTTTGGGTTTGCCTACTTAGGTTGTTAACCCTCCAGAAGAGAAGCTTAACAATACTATTACTCTATAACATAGGTACTTGAGCTTAACATCACTGTCTTTCTGAATATCAAACATCTCAGACTTAACATAGAATCTAGGCATATTATTTCTATAAAAACATGTAAAACATTTTGTTGACTTTAACTTCAAATTTAAGAAAAAAATCAAGACAAAGGCAAAATCCACATTCGTGAAATTTGCAGCCCTCTATAATTTTTAAAAATGTAAAGGGATAGTAAGGCCAAGAAGTTTGGTACTGCTGTACTTTGAATAACTACTATGAAGACAACATTATGTAATATATTAATAATTGTAACTGTCCTAACCTGTTTTGAAACTGTTTCATTGCTGTTTCTCATTAAAATGAATAAATATTCAAAAGAATGAAGTATCCAAGGAACCTAAACTAAAAATAATAAATAAAAATTGTAAGTGCTGAACATATTTTAAAATTATGCCTCTTAGGAAAAAAAAAACATTTATTTGATAAACATGGCATTTCAGTTTCAAAACTATATATATTTTATGCTAAGACTTTTTTATGGCCAATAAAAGAACTTTATCCTGTAATTTATCTGCAAATCCCATTGCCCAAGGTTGTTCTTGTTTTCACAAGGGTTAGTTAAAATACACATATAAGTATTCCTTGTCATTGTCCTGCAGAATGCTTCACCAAGGAAAGAAGGACCTGATATGCTAGACTATTTCTCTTAAGCTAAAGAAGCCTATGGTTTCAGGAAAACCACATCCTTTCCCTTTGCTTTATGGCATACTTAAGATATATGCTAATATTGCCCTGAGAATCATTATTGAGTTTCTCAATATAGCCCTGAAAGGAAAAACAATTAAAATGGCTTTGGTGTTTCAATAATTTATGAGGGAAAAGTCTACTTATACTAGACTACATCTTAAAAAACCTAGCGAGCCACGAGGGAGCCCACAGAATCCTTCCCATGAGAGCAGCTTTCCTTTGACTTTATGATGGAGTTCATCTTAAGCTGCTCTTGGGCTTCTAAAATTGCACATCTTTCTGTTCTTCGTTTTTTCTTTTCTTCTCCAGCATCTTGCATGTAGAAATGAGGCTTTGACAAGAAGTCAAACAGCCAGATAAACTCAGAGAAAATTCTGTGTCGTTCTGATTAACCATCATATACCTAATCTGACTCTGCATGCAGGAAGACCCAGTAGATGAGCATTTAGACCTTCCATGGCTACCTACATCTGCGATAGTTCACCCCTCAAGCTTTGCTTCTTAGCTTTTCCACCCACAAGCAACCTAGGGTTTCCTAAATGATTTCCAGGCTGCTGCTGTATCCGATTTCTCATAACTCTCTCAAGTGAACTATAATTTGCAAATACACAATCAAGGACACCATGGGATTTTCAGCTTTAGGCAATAAATGCTGTCGGGTAGAAGGAAGTTCTTCCAACAGCAGACTCAGATCTTTGCACCAGCTGTGTCCCCAGCTTGCGCTATGACTTTAACCAAGTCACTCTAGCGGCCACAGTCTGTATGCTTGCCTGTTGGAGTCTGTAAACATCTTAGCTGCCTGATTCCTGAACAACAATCACACGAAGCTTGATAAGATGAGGGCTGGAGATTCATGCTGTTCTCTTGGGGAAAGATATTCTGAGAATAAAGGTATTAGAGAACAGCTTTAGAATGGTTTACAAAATCTCCCATTTCTGAGTCATGTTGCATACGTGTTTTCTCGCAGTTAGGTCATTGTTCCTCTTCAATAAAAACAAGGCTAAAAAAATTTCTCCTCTTGAATAAAGTAATCAGAAATGAGACTTTTTGCTTTGTTTGCTTTATGTATGATGTCCCTTTTTTTTTTTTTTTTTTTTTTTGAGCACAAACATGTTACATTATAACACAGACTGGCAATTCTACCCTCAAATGCACTCCCATCTGCCCACTGGACCTGAGCTTCACATGCCCAATTACACATTGTTTAATTGCCCATCTCTGCCAGTAGCATAATTATATTATATATTTATAAGTTTCTCTGTGTATGTTTGTACGCACCTATGAACATTTACTGACCTCAATTTTGTTGAGTTCTTGTGCTACAAATTAAGAAAAAAAGAAAGCACATGAATTTGTCCACACATTTTAAAAGAAATAATTTCCCTGAAGATTTCTCTTTAAAATTGTGCCCACAGGCATAGACTGAGGGGCACACCTGCTACAATTTCACCTTCACACGCTTGAAGAGTATACATGCTTGTATTGGGGGAATGAATGATACAGGGAAAATAGAATTAGGAAGTGAATCCTTTATGAATGTAAGATGCTATTTTTTTTTTATCTAAATGTCCAAATTCACTGCCTTTATATTGCTCTTCAATTTAAAATTCTGGTTTCAACGGCATGTTTATCATGGCTTTATTTACTAGTATTTAAGCAGCAATTATCCCAAAGCCTTCAGATATCATTCTTCTTCTTTTTTTTTTTTTTTTTTTTTTTTTTTTTTTTTTTTTTTTTTTTTTTTTTTTTTTTTTTTTTTTTTTTTTTTTTTTTTTTTTTTTTTTTTTTTTTTTTTTTTTTTTTTTTTTTTTTTTTTTAAGATAAATTGCTTTTATCCTAAGAGGCTAAAGAAAGAATTGAAGGATTGCAAACTTTTGAAAATGGAAACCATCATGAAAATGTCTTCCAAATAAATCACTGAACTGCCTTCTGCACAGGGCTATGATGAGGAAACCTGCTGGCTGCGTGTCGCTCACATGAGGAACTCTAACAGCTTCTTCAAAGTTGAGGAGATAATTGCTCCAATGAAATTCATTAATTTACAAGCTCATTTGATGCAGAAAAATACTCTAAACAAAAATCACTAAAAAATTAAATCTTACCACATGGATGTGTACTGCTTTGCTGCTCTGTGATATAGAGAGCTACTATTCTGATGACTGTTGGTTTTAAAATCTAAAATAATGTGCTACCCTGTGTGGTCTCATCCTGGCCAACTAAATCAGATGTGGTGTATTTGGTTCTGATGTGTCCTGTGATAGGAGAGATAGATCAGCTTTTCGCCTTTCTCATGCAAAGATTGAAGGTTGCAGAGCACAATACTTGTTTTTGGGCTGAGAATTGTGCTCTATGTCAATATTGAATAATGTGCATGACTTTTAGAATTGCCTACAAACAGGATAGAATATTAGAGTAGCAATGGTGCTACAATCTATATTGCACACAGAATATGCTATCCCATACTGCTGTTGCAAAGTATCTTTGTAATGAACAGTCTTCATGAAAAGTGAACATAGTTGAAAACAATGAGGTAAGACAGCCACTCATCTTGGCACAAACATCTTAAGTCAGAAAATAAAGCCTACACATAGGAGGAAATGCGAAGTTCACATTTATTCATAAAATGTGAAACAGAATCCTTTGCTTAGTATTCCAAAGTTTTTTGGAGGTCTCAACACACTTAAGAATGAAATGGTGTTTATATCATTTATGTAAATTCAAACTTTTTTTTTTTTTTTTTGTATTATAAGGAAGGTTCTGCAGGGTGTTCAGGGCCTCACCACTAGATTGGACTCATAGTGATTTGCCTGTTTATGGCCTCCTAAGAGCTGGGATTATAGGTGTGCACCACCATGCCTGATTTCAGTTGTCATCTCAGCGCACCCTGGGGGGCGAGGCTGGCAGGGCAGACCCAGGATTGAACCCCAAGTACCTGAACCTGCTTACAGGTGCTTCAATCCACTCAGCTATTTGGATGGCCCTTAAATTCATTCTTTGAAAGAAGATAAATATACAGAGGTTAAATAACAGACAAATATTATAAAGTCCCCACAAAGAAATCGGTACTAAATTATAAACACGTAGATGATACTTTAAGTGTTTAAAAGTATTATTTTAATTTCATTAGTAAGCTATCTTGGGTCTAGAAAATGATAAACTTTAAAATTTGTTTCTCTTTTTTGGAAAAAAAATTTCACTAATTCATTTTCATGTAAAGTCTTTCTAAATTTTGTGATCTACTATTTTTTTTTCCACTAAGATGGAAATAAACCAGCGCCTGGAGGGAAGCATTCTGGTGGAAATAATGCAAGAGTGTCAAAACTAATGTGATTTACCTCAAAGGAAATGAAAACCAGGGATATTTTATCCTAGAAACGGATAAACGGAAAATGAATCATACTCTCCAGGGCTTACACGAGGCCATTGTAGTTTTGCAGGCGAAGTTGGAAGTGAGCAGCCGTGAACCACCAGGCAACCCCTTGCCAGATGATGCATTAAAGAGCATGGGAAGCCTGCTTTACTTTAAATTTCATTGAAAAGCTTCTCTTTCTTCATAGCTTCTCTGTGTTTAAGAGAAAAGCTTGAAGTTTTTAATGAATACTTTTGATGAAGTTACTACTGGGGAATTTTAAATATGAGCAGTGTATTGCTGGATCAAAAAGTGTAGCACCAATCCATTCCTAAGATTTTCTATATGCTACTATGATTTTAGCACATACATTTTTACAATATAAGAATATAATTTAAGGCCATCCCTCTAAATTGCCCTGTGATCAACAGGAATAAGACTCTGTGACATTAAGAAAGTAAAGGAGAAGGTAAACTTTATCATTGTAAGTTTGTAAAGATCAAGCAATTTTATAAGGTTCAGATAAAGTAATGGAACTTAAGAGTTGTATACAATGATGCATATAGTGAAGCTGATTTATGGAAATCTATTCAATAAATCCAAATGCTTTAAATATACATTATATGAAACACAATGTCCTAGGAAAAGTAGTTTCTTATCGAGGATTTTATTTCACTGGATACTCTAGAGACTGCTGCATTGGGATTGAGTGACTGGAGCCATCTTCTCCCAACCTTGACATTGAGGGGACCACTGCAGGACTAGATTTCTTACCTAAAAGATGGAGTTCTGGATTTCCACACAGAATTGTCCTGGAGCTAGACTTATAACAAAACCACAACTGTGAATAAGCTTGTTCCCCTTTTCCTTCTTATTTTCTTTACACCCTTACACATTTTCATGGCAGCATGCCCATACACTTGCATAAATTCCTATTATAGGAACTGCTTCCAGGACACCCTCTGTCAGTCACATAATGGCAAAATTTGCAGAGCTCTCCATATTTGAGACAAGTAGGGGAACTTTCCAACTTTATAGCACAGCATAATCCAACCACACAGGATCAGAGTTAGAAATTTCAGTAGAATCATTTAGCTGACAATGAATCTAAGGCATGAGGATTTCTTGTACAAAGTCACTTGGCAGTTTACTGACAGACACAAAGCTAACAGTTGAATGCCCTAAATTCTAGACAGTTCTCATTTAACTTCAATGTTACAAGTAGTTTTCTATTTTTTCTTTTATTAAATATAAATTTTTAAAGTTTGTTTTAATGAGAAAAAAGTTAAAACAGCAACAAACAGTTCCAAAACAAGTTAGTAGGATGGTTACAATAATTAATACAATGCATATTGTTGTCTTCATAATAGTTATTCAAGGGACAAGATGCAGACCTAATATCTTGTCTAAATAAAAGTAGTTTAAAATTTATTCCTAGTGAACTAAGAGAAAGTAGCTGTATATCTATCCTAACTGTGTTGTATGTATGTATGTATGTATGTATGTATGTATGTATGTGTATAAGTATGTTATATATGTTTTTCTTTCTTTTAAAGTTTCTAATACTAGGAGAAAATATCATACCATGTCTTAGAAGTAGATTGGAAGTCAAAGATACAGCATAAATAATAAAACAAAAATTATAATTAAACATATTCAGAAAATTAATTAATGTTAATTAATTAAAATTAAATTAAATATTTCAAAATATTAAAAAATTCAAATTAAATTGAGTCCAACTTAGAGGCCAGAATGTTGTGTATCATATGCATGAATATGTAATCAATTTACACTACTTGCATAGTATTTGAATAGGTTAATATATACAAAACTATCAACTAAAAAAAGTTTTCACGGTAGTAAAGAATTACTAAGCATAAAACATAACATAAATACTTGAATGGCAAATATATAACCAGAACTTCTAATAGTTTGGGGATAGGATATCACATAGAGTTCTAGTATGTCATGTGTATGGATAGTGTCCGTGATGCTTACTGGTGGCCAGGTGTCACTTGTGGGACTGAGCTGCTACTCTTTCCTTGATATCCACCCTGTAGATCCAGACAGAATCATGACCCACAGAATGCAGGAGAAATGCATTCTTAGAATATGCTGATAGACATATTTTGGTGCTATATATAAAAGAATAGTTGAAAGACTGCTCTTGTATACCTCCTTTTCTCCTGTGCTCAATTGTTTGCCCTATTTGGTGGGTTCTTTCCATTCAACTTCATGGAGTTGTGGTCATTTTGATCACTCTCTAGAATAATTTTTAGTAAACTGTGTAGGGTTGGCTTTGTCATGAAATTCTTTAGTTGCTCTTTATCATGGAAATATTTCACTTCTCCATTATAATTGAAAGAGAGTTTTGCAGGGTATAGCAGTCTGGGTTGGAATCTGTTTTCTTGTAAGACTTTGCTCTATGCATTTCTTGACTTGATGCTTTGTTTGGAGAAATCATTATTCTGATGGGTTTTCCTTTAAATGTGATCTGTTTCTTTTCTCTAGTGGCTTTTAGTATAATGTTCCTGTGCTGAGTGTCTGGGATCTTGATTATATGTCTGGGTGTGATTTTAACTGTGTTGATGTCATTTGGAGTTCTATATGATTCAGTTACTGAATGTCAAATTGTTTTCCCCATATTCAGGAAATTTTCTGCTATTATTTCTGTCCATATTCTTTTTATATTATTTGTGCTGACTCCTTGCTCATTGATGCCTATCAGTTTCATGTTATTCATCTTTGTATTGTCTTGCAGATGTTGTATTATTTTTTCCTGCATCCTACTTGGCTTTAAGAGATCTTTTCGTACCTTTTAACTAGCTACAATGGTGTCTTCAAGGTCTGAAAGTCTATTTTCACTTCAATTGAAGTAGTTTTGACAGCTTATGATTGAGATTTTTAAATTCCTGTATAGCATGTGTCAGTGATTCTGCCCTGGGCCCACAAAAACTCATTTGTCTCAGCAATCTGCTTCATGCATTCTATAACTTTCCTATATAGCTCATTCAAGGATTGAGTCATTTTTCTATTTTCCTCTATTTTTTATTAGTGTCTTCTCTAGAAAAACTTAGTATTTATGACATTATAGTTATAACTTTTTTTACTTCAGAAATTATTTCTGATCTGATTTCCTCTCTAGCCTTCTGCAGTTGTTTCTTTACTTCAGATCCTATTATTTCAGAGATTTCAGGTGTGTGATTTCCAATTTCTTCTTTGGTATTGTCTCCTGCATTTGTTCTTGGTGGGCTCAGGGTCTGAGAGCACATTTTGCTCCTTCTTTTTGTAATTTTGTATAGCTCTGCCTTCTGACCTTTGGTGTAGAGCTTTGGTAGAGTTCTTACCTTAGCCCCAGGTCTGAATATACCTGGTTCAATGTGGTCCAGGTGGATGTGGCTTGGGTCTGGCTGCTGTGTTCCACTTCTTCCTGCTGCAGCCCTTAGAGATGAACCTTCTGTGTCACTCTGGCCAGATGGTTTCCTCTGGATCGGCTGGGTGGGTCTTGTCTCTAGCCTCTCTGCAGGATGTTCTGCTACAGTTTTCAATACCAGACCTGTCTTTTGGACGAAGTTTGACTCACATGCGGGACCTTGTTGTGGGGTCAAATGAGTTTCCAAGAGACCCAGGGCTACCACCCTCACTTGTTAGGCCTGGTTACCTGGTCCCCAAGTAGTTTTCATACTCATTTCTTTTATTTCACTTCCAGTGTCATCAAAATACTTATAAGCCTCTACTTTTATCTATTATTCGTAGTTAATATAATCTCACATATTTATGATCAATTAATATGATTAGATTTAAATTAAAATATTAAATTTTAATTAAAATACATTTGCAAATCATAGCAATATCTAAAGTGGAGCACTTTTATAATATTAAAAATACTAAAAACAAAACAAAATATATTTTAGGACTCATGAAGTTCCTGTAAAAATGGACCATTTGCTAATTGCATTGCAAACTTTAACAGGTGACCCTTAGAGAGGTTTTAACATAGCAGGTAATGTCACACTATAAAAATTTATGGCAATACTATACAACCATACTATAGCAATGTCTACTATAGTGATGAGATGGTCAGGATTCAAAGATGAATGTAGATGTACAACTATCACAGAGGCGTTAAAGTCAGGGCCAAGGCTAGACAACTCACCTACCTGGCTTCTTAAGTTTCATACCATCTCTCCCCCGTCCCATATCAGCTTTGGACTATTCACTGAAGGACCTCAGTCTTAGTGACCACCCGCAAAGCCCCATTTCACTCTTGTCAATAATATTAATTTTGTTATGAGATTTGCCAAAGAAATAATGTCAAAAGATCATTTTTAGAAAAGGTCAAAATATCACACATTGCTTATTAATATTTACAGTTATTGTGTTTCAGTTAAGATCTGTTTATCAGAACAGTTATTATCATTTGGATAAAATGATTCTGGAGAACATATTTAGATTTCTTTAACTTTTTAATTAGATATTAATAAATTATATGTACTTACAGGTGAAAATTACTGTTGTATTATAGTTATGCAAGGTGGAATGATTGAGTTGATATAATAAATATAGCAAATATTTCAAATGCTTTTCATTTGATTCTCCTGACTAACTGAAATTCATACATTTTGAGCAAGATTTTTCCATTTCCCAACCCTGGTTCTCACAATTGCCATTTTGTCTGTTCATATGCATTTCATTGTTTTAGCTTCCACATAAAGGAGAATAAACTTTATTTGTCTCTTTGAATCTGCAACTTTCTTAGAATAAACAGTACCTAGTTTTGGGCACTTATCTCAAGGTATTCTACTAATTGAGTTCTTACTGTTTTATCAGAGAAATTATCAACTTTTAATTTTTCATAATTTTTAGAGTTATATGTTACACTACAAGGGATTGACATGATGTCTGTAGCTTTTAAGGAATTTAATTTGGTGAAAGGTGTGATTTTTACATAATTTTCCAACTTAGGAAACAATAATAACTTTCCTACTATGCAGTGAGAATAGCTATGTGATGCTCAAGAGAGACAAGGGCTTGTAAAGGCAATCGTTCAGCACAGTTCTCTCCAGCTTAGTAAGGGTCTGTCATCACATGGTCAAGATGGGTTTAGCGTGGTTTAGCTTAGAGCTGACACTAGCCTGGCCAGGGAAAGATTTCAATCATCGGTGTGGATTTTCTCTGCTTGTAATATTAACTTGCTTAAATGACATATTTAAGCTGGGAGTGGTGGCGCACACCTGTAATCCCAGCACTCGGGAGGCTGAGGCAGTAGGATTGGTGCGAGTTCGAGACCAGCCTGGGTTACAAAACTGAGCTCAAGGCCAGCCTCAACTGCATAGCAAGACCCTGTCTCAAAAAGACAAAAACAAAAACAACAAAAAAAATTGACATATTTAGATTAGGGACTCACTTCATAAACAGAATAGCAATATACAAATCAACATTTTAAAATTTAAATTAATAGTTAAATTAATGGATTTCATGAAATTGTCATTTATCAATTAAATGAGAATAAATCATGGATTTCTTAGCTCATCCTAATGGAAAGTTCAATATTAAAGATTTTTCAGTGACCTATATTGTTTAGTTTGCTCCAGTTTTGGCTCAGCAAGTTGTGCTTTACTGAAAACTATTACCATTTGTATTATTTTACCCTGGAGAATCAATATTTTATGTAAATGTTGAATTATTCCATTCCCCCTTTTTATCTAAGGGAAAAGAGCCCAAATCACCTTCCTTCCTTCCTTCCTTCCTTCCTTCCTTCCTTTCTTCCTTGTAGCAAAAGAGGTTCCCATTCTACTATGAGTCATGACCCTTTATTGACATTTTGGCTCACTTTTAAGTGTCCTGCATGTGTCTTTGTAGTGATTGTTATGTCCACATTTGTACCCGCACACAATTACATTTCCATGTGGCTGATCTTATACAGGAGAATGCAGAGCAGATGTCTGCTATAGTACTTGCAGCAGAGCTGCATATAACAAATAGTCTTTATAGTCCTGTGAGGATTTAGGAAAACAAAAAAAACCAAATAATGTTATTAATCTAAAAGTTCTATAATAATTTATGGCAGGTAGTTTAGAAAGAAAACTTGAATAGTTAGTCAATTGCAAATATATGTTATTATTATTGTTATTATTATTATTTTTTATTTTTTGGTGATACCAGGGATCAAACTCAAGACCTTGCACTTGTCAGGAAGGCACTTATCCCACTGAGCTATCTCCCTAACCCCCTTGCAAATATATGTTTTATACACAAAAATTTGTTATCACTTGTTAAGAGTTGGTTATCTCTAGAGAATGTGGTGTGATATAGCTTATGGTAACTATTTTCAGTAACCATATTCCATGTAAAATTTGCCATGATAAATGCAATCTTAGCCAGCTGCTAGCATAAACATGGATTGTTAGAATGTTAGCATCCTATCCACAGCTGGGCTTACTACTCATTGTTAACTCAGCCTTATCTCCAATTTATCAGCATATTTAGCCATGCATTTGTTCAAAATTTTCTGGGCCTTCCACTTTGATTTACCTAATGTTAGATTATTTTACAGATATTCCCTCTAAAAAGTTTGATTATAATGTGCTAGAAAAACCACTCTACTTGAGAATTAGAAAACTGCATTATATTCCTCACTTGGATGCAGCTAGCCATTTCTTCGCGGTCAATGGCTTAACATCTTCAAGCTTCTAGGTTGTCATCGCAAAACAGGGGCAATGAAATAAGAACTTCTTAAGGTCTATGATTCTGTGATCACAGGTATCTCACAGATTCAATTTTTGTGACCTCAAGGCTGTGTAATCTCTGGTCCAGTAGATCCAAGGAGGAAAGAAAGGGTCAGGCCTGAAAAGAACAGTGAGTTAGAATACATAAATAAAATCAATCCCTTCATGATATAGAAAATAGTATAGTTTCCTTTAGGACTTGAGAGTAATTGTGCTATTTTTTCCATACTTTAGGGACAGGTAACTAACTTTTTGATATCTTAACTCCTTTGTCTCCTTTAAATATTGTCCTCTAAAGCCTTACTTTTGTAGGCTTTATAATCTGAATAAAGAGGTTTTGAAAGATCAAGAAAGGAAATTCATGAGATGCTACATTTTGAGGTCACCCTTCCCAATTTCATGCTAAATGAGCATCAGGAGAAACAATTATTCAAAAATATTGTGCTTTACTTGACTTAGGTTTTCTTCTCAAAATTCTTTATCTTGGAAGGCATATTGTCATGTTTATGGCAGGGTTGTTCTCATATGCCCGAGCACTTTTCAAGTACATTTGGCTGAAGATGACTCAAGAATAATGTAGTTCTACAGTTCTCTATTTGCATATTGCTGCTTCAGGAGAGATAAAAAGTATAAATTTATTTAGATTATACAATAGAAAACCCCGTGCTTCCCCAACCCTTAACATATTGCTTTCTGAATATTCTAAATATGAAATCAATGTCTTTGTTGATCTATTATTATATTGGAAGAGGAGGCATTGTTTAGATACATAATCATGTAGTACTGACTGCTGGTATGAGAATGTAGTTTAATCTGCACAATACCCCTTTGCTTTTCCTTCAAAGTCTGGTGTTTATTGCAACAGAACTTCAGATTTTGCAACATGATAGTCTGAAAAAGAGGCCAACACAGGCAGCTCTTTGGAAACAAGAACGTTGGTGTTTCCAAGAGCCCCAAATCTGGCCAAATATTGGAAAGGGAGAACAGAGACCAAGGTAATGTGTGCTGATTTCCCAGGACTCTTACATTCTTGAATACAGGATTTCTTCAAAAGAAAAATCATACGTGTTGTGTTGTTCTTGTTGCTATTGTTATTATTAGATGGTATTTCTGTTAACCATCCTCTCCTGGAAGGGACTGCACCATCTGGATGTGGTTTTTGATTCTCTGAGAAAGAAATTTTGTGTCCTTAACAAGTTACTTGTATAAATAAATTCAAATGATGAGAGAGAACATGGATCAAGATGCTATATGTTTATAGGTCAGATCAAGACAACTACTGCAAGTTATTTGATAAACACAATTAAGCAGGAAAATACAAAATGTATTTCTTATAAAAATATTTATGAGACATTCTAGAATAACTTGACAGCTAGTTTAGAGCAGTCATATGGCCTCCTGCATGCAACATGGACATCTGTATGTTCAAAGAAAACTAAACATGAGTTTATGTCTACCATACACTGGTGAGAATTTTATAGCTTCATTATGATCCTTCAGGAAGGACCTCACTGTCCTTATTTTATTGTTTAAAAACTGAATTTAAAATATAAAATGGAAATTTGCCGCCAATTCTAACAAAAGTTATGCTAATAGGTCAATAAATGATGTTTGAAGATTTTAATTTTTTGTTCATTCTCATTTATTTTATTAGCAATTCATTTGTCATATCTCAAAATATTGCTCAGTGTCTTATCTAGACAGTGAATTTGTTTTCCTTTTCCTTTTAATTTGAAAATTGAACAGTCACTGAGAATTTTATCATCTAAGTCAAAAGATCTATATTGCTATCAACACTAAAATATATATTATTGCAACTGGTCATGGTGGTGCACATCTGTAATCAGAGCATTCTGGGAGATTGATGCAGGAGAACAGCAAGTGGGGGCTCCTTTTGGGGAAGGTAATGATTCACTGAGATCCTGTATCGGTTAGGGTTTTACTAGAGGAACAGAATAGATATAAGGAATGGATATTAACACCAAATATACAATCTATAAGAAATTGTAAGATTGGCTTACAATAGCCACAGAGTCAGATGAGGAAGCGCGCACAGGGCGTCTGCACACTCCGGACTGAAGGATTCAATCCCGAGGCTTGGACTCACTGCAGCACTCTGTGTAAGTCTCTGT